>DF245147.1:0-5000 GCA_000507305.1 Breviolum minutum Mf 1.05b.01 | reverse complement strand
CTAATCGTACCATTGCTGGTATACTTATTATACAATGGGACCACAAACCTGGAGGCGGCACCTATTCAAATTATACAAAAGAGATTGGGTTTTACCTGGCATTGTACCAAAAGTGTGATAGACTGGACTGGCTAAGGCGTGCTGATGATGTCGAAATGCTTCGCGCTCTTGCAGCTTTGCGCCCGAAGCCTAGAGATGCTCTCTTGTCACGCACAGGCTCGAACTAAAGTACTTGTTGTGTGCCGATTTTGTGGAACAAGTGGCTAGACTCGGCTCATTTCAATTCGCTTCATTCCTTTGAGTTGGAATCATGCTGATGACAAGAGCTCGCACTGACCATGCAAGAGCACAAGGAAGAACTTGAATGTGATTCAGCAAACAAAGAGCAGAGAAAGAAACACTGAGGCTATGTCGAAGCACACTGGTATCCTTGAGATCGTCGAAGCAAGCTGAAGATTCATGAAGATTCTGAAGGATTGCACATGAGATGAGCGAGACTAGAGAAGGAAGTATCTACTGTATTTCCCTGCAAATGTTAGAATTTGAGGCATCGCAGAATATCTCAAAACCATATAGTTTACACTTTGCACTCTAGCACAGCTTTGCACGTGAAGATTGACTTCAAAGTTTAAAGGAAAATGTCGTAGACTCATAGACCATCAATTGATCCCGGTATGTGAGTGTGTGATTCTCAAATGCGGCGATCGGCATCAATTTAGAGCAAACACACACACACAGACCGGTTGCATTCGTCCCCTAGAGTGGACGACGGTAGCACTCTCTCGGCCAAGCTGAGACATAGAAATACTTTAGAGTTGCAGTTGCATTGTAGGCAAGACATCAGCTACATCGCGACATTGGTTTGTGAGGAAAAAATCACTGATGCGATGGCAAGCACATTGCTTTGGCCGCTGAGCATTTGATGTACGCGACTCGACGAAGGCTTATCATAGCTCCGACTTGTTTGAATGCTTGTCTACGAAAGATTCCTAAGGGTCATTTCAATCGAGGTACAGCAAGCAAGCATGTTTCGGTGTTTCTGCTTGTAGCGCGTAATGTAGTGACTTTGCCTTTTTGCTTGCTGAGTCGAGCAAGCTCTTGCCGAAACATACAACTTTCTTCTAACCATCAACACAGCCTCCTCCTACCGGCCTCATCAAATCTCTGTACACGCCTGAGAGATCCTGACAGTGGATGCCTCCTTCCAATGTGGAATTGCAAACCTTGACGTCGGCACAATCTGATCATCAACTCTGTGCTCAACCCCAGCAATTTCAAATAATTTCAAACTGGTTGAGTAGGCACAACCTGACAATGAAATGAGCACAAGGATCAACACTCTGCTAAAACAAGTTGTTTCATCATCAGAGCACAAAGTCGTCAACAGTCCACCTACACCAGACAGAATTTCATAGGAAAGGTTTTCAGTCTCCACGACCAGCTGTGGCCTTCCTGCTTGCTCGCAGACGGATTTATCAACGTTGACTGGTCCGTGAAGCAAGGAAGTGATGACACCGCAGACAACGCGAGCTATTAGATCCCGAAACGCGGTTGAAAAGCAAAGCACACTAAAAGGACGAAGGACGCAGTTGAATTATGTTGAAGCATGTTGCGCCGGAACACATCAAATTCAGATACAGAAAGACAGCCTAGGAAGAGAGCCAGCGCAAATTTGTGCAATCTGGCGGGAGCAACTTTGTAAAGATATGTAAAGATTGTCCTTGTACTCGTAGAGGCACTGTGCAGATCGCGTGGACCGGGGGACGCTGAAAACATGTTCTCTTCAACATCGGTGGCGCCTGCTCATCAGGGTTAGGTACTGTGCAATGCGACTTAGTACCGCAACGGAAGATCTATAGGCATAGTATGGCATAGCATCGCCAGTAGGACAGGACTTGAAACCTGTGTGGCTTACTGGCTTACCATCGTACCGTTCCCGCAAACAGAGAGCCTTCTGTCAGAGCCTGACATTCTATGACGCAATTAGTCTAAGTGGAAGGATCTCCAAGCGTTGTGATGTGGAGGGTGCAGGCTGCTTTCCTAATTGCCTGCTATTGTCAGTGTGTATTGTCAGTGTCTAATTTTGTTGAGGCCGCAATGTGGCTTACCAGTTGCATGCGGAGTTGCCACCCGTGATCCTGGCGGAGCCACCCAACGTTTGGCCTATTTAATGAGATGAGCCGTGGCTACAACGGTTCGCTGGAGCAGCATGATGCTTGCAAAAATCGATATCAGCTTCGAACGCCGCAAGCTCCGCAATCGTCCCGCAACCCAACAGAACCATAGCGCAACGCATCGACACACAAAGAGCCAGAGCATCAGCATCAATAGTATCCAATAGCAACAGAGAACAACGGGGCACAACAGAGCACGACAGAGCACCACAGTGAACAACCCAGCGTGCCCAACCCCGAAAGCAAGCAAAGCAACAGGCAAGCAGGTAAGTAGTCAAGAACTACTGGTTCCAACATGGTACTCGTACAATGAGTGGTACACTGAATCCTCTTTGGACCAGCGTGGCCGACCTTCAGCTTGACGTTGGGACGAATTGACCGCCAGCAGCCTGCTGGGGTATCAAAGACCCTGACAATAAATAGTTGCTCCGTTGCTCGGGTTCTCACATATTCTGCGCGAAATCTTGACAGAGCAGTATCCAATATGATCCAACAAAGCGGCCAAAAGGCTGAGTCCAGACTAGACAATACTAGACATTGTTGTCAACCGAAATTTGGCATTGGCATGCATTGGCCATGGCTCTTGCCAGCGTTGGAAAGCAACATCAAAGAACGCGTTCTTTCTACTCGTTTCATGTGTTCCTGGTTCAAGTTTCAAGGTGGATTTGGGACCGTAGCCTGTGCCTTGAACCGAAACACGCGTGAAATAGTAACATCATGTAACATATTGTAACATCAAGATATCGAATTCTTCGAAGCAGACGGACACCAATCCAAACCTGCTGTCCGGTACAATCCGGTACAGATTTTCAGGTCACATAATTGCGTTTGTTGGCGAAAAACGGGCCCTTTAAAGCTGTTTTCTGGCAATGCTCAACAGTATGTGCGCACACTATTTGAGTGTGCCTTTGTCTTCCCAACACTGAGCATAAAAAGCAGACTTTACTGACATGACTTTTTCCTGACACTTGAGATCCTGAACGCAGCCTGGCGTGCAATGATTGCGATGATGAACATTTTGAGCCAAAAGTGGCCCTTATTTTGGCGGTGTCAACATTTCGGAACTACCTCACGGATTCAAAACATACTTGTAGCATTTGTAGCACGGATTGGTCCACAGTCTGTCTGCGTCCTTTGATATTTTTTGGAGCAAACAGCCTAGAGAGCAAAGCGCATGTCACAGAGTACCCGACGACCATCTGGCGAATCGAAACCATTTGCGCTTGCGAAAACTGCGGCCTGCTGGACGGCTGGCTCGGAAAAAGTCCACATGGTGCGTCTCGAATTGCCATATGGGCCATACGCATTAATACAATCGAACAAAAGAACGAGGGCAAATGCAACAAACGGGCTGAGCTTCATTGAGACGGAAGGGCAACAAGACGTGTAAGCAGCGTACGAGGACAAAGAGCTGCATGCAATTGATGAATCAAACTGTTCCCTATTTCCTTTCGCGCTGCCACATGTAACGTCAGGCAACGGCATCCTGCAGCACTTAAAGAGCAGCAACAGCATTTGCCACCGCGACCACAAAGAGTGGTGCGCCCGTCAAACATGTTTCCTCGGCGCAGGGCAGAATTGTAGCCGCCATTACCATCCACAACAAAAACCACGACAATTGAATCGTACACACAACATCAACCGACGCGAAATTACTCGAGCTGACTCCGCCTTAAAATCGTCGCTGAATTTACCGTACAAAGCGAAACAACTATGAATCCGACTGCTTCCCGAGACACCTTGATGATGATGAGGAAGATGAGGAAGATGAAGACGGTAATGATGACGATGATGACGGTGATGACGATTACCATGACCACCACGATGACAACCATGATGATGATTATGATGATTGTTATTGTTATTATCATTAATTATTATATATGTTATTATTTATGATTTATGATTTATTATTTTTCATTTGTCATTTATCATTTATCATTTATCTATTATTTATTATTCATTATTTATTATTTATTGTTTATCGTTTATCATTTATAATCTTTATTCAAAATTTAGTTTTATTAATTTTTAATTGATTATTTAATGATGTATTATTTATCATTTATAATCTACTCTATTATTAATCGTTTATCGATTTATGATTTTTATTTCTTATCTATTATTCATCTTATTATTTTTTATTTATTATTCATTATTATTATTATCATCATTATTTTCATTATTATCACTAATATTATCATTTATTAGTACGTATTATCATTCTCAAATCACCACCCCGTTAAGCCCCGGATGACCCCGGGGGACGTAAAAAAGATAAATTACATTAACAGAAATTCATGACGACCCCGGTCATAGAGCATCAGGGGGGCGGGTGGAATTGTGTTAAATGGCCAGGTACCCCGTGTAGATGATGATTTTACAAAAAGATGACCCCCCCCCCCATCTGTGCATCGGATGGCAAGGAGCATGTGTTGCAGTCCATATTAACTCCGTTTGTACTTGAACACAAAAATGTGAGATTACATTTTGACGTGTCTTTTTCCTAGTGTGCTGATTTTACATGGATCTTTATCTATTTTGGCAATTTTCCGTTTCTTGAGAAACTGGCATTTTGTTAATGTAAATTGTATTTTGAGGTCCTCCAGTTCAAGGCGGTATTATTATTATTATCTTGTATGAAATATATCAATTTTTGTTGTATACTACGATTTATCATTACACGTCATGAATTAGTGATATTTTGAGAGCATGATATAGAGGCATCCAAAATGCAGGGCCGCGCAAGAGGGCGCAAGGGCGAGCGCAAAACATACCGATACATACCGTATCATACCGTATTACTAGAATATTCATATATATATA
>DF245146.1:0-20260 GCA_000507305.1 Breviolum minutum Mf 1.05b.01 | reverse complement strand
CAATGATGATAAATATATCGATATATTATATGTATTTACAAATCCATATATGCAAGCACAAAGCTGTGAAAGCAAATCGGTAGTTGCCGGTGTCAACCCAAACGAAAATGATAGGAGTCAAATTTGAAACCTTTTCCCACGGGAACACGAAACATGATACAAACCACCGATATAGACTTGTCTACTTGTCATAGCATTCAGGTTTGAGGATACTATGAAATACTCCTTTTCCTTCTCTCTAACCAGCTAAACGAAGCCTCAACAAGGCGATTCTGAAATACAAATGGGTGTGTTTCAGTTTTGTTGGGCCCTACCAAAATCGGTGTGGTTCCTAAAAACATCTAAAAACAATACCCTCCCAGGAACCCCACATATCCCCTTTAAGAGTAGCTGCGAAGATGATTTTCCTTTTCCATAGGTGGGATATATGTTAGTTCCCTGGCCCTGGAGGCTATCCAAATGTAACCAATTTCATTGGGGATATGTATTCGGAGTCCCTGATTTTCAGGCATCCCATTGTTGAATCATTTTTTGGGATGTTTCTCCAGCAAGATTTGTCCGTCTGCCATTTTTTCCACATCTGTAAAGGTTCCACAGTGACCCCTCAGTGGCAATCCCCCATCTCAGGTAGGGTTGACACATGGGATCCGTTTTTTCTTGTTGATCTCCTAAGATGTTTTTGAAGTTTCCACAGAAAATCTACTTCCAAGATGACCATCATCATCAATTATAGTTTTCTGAGGTCCCCAAAATCATCTACCCTGTGGCAAAACGCCCATCGCAATGGGAAAAAAACACATTCTGTGAAAATGGGTGTCCTCTTGGAGCTAGCCATGTTGGCTAGCAAAAGCTGAAGTGGCATCTTCTCGTTATGAACCAACTTCAAAATTCAAAAAGCCATGAGAAGTGAAACATGCAAACGCAGAATAACTGAATCATCATGCTGTTGAAATGAGCATGATGTCCAAATCAAATGATCTATCATGGCACCATGGCAACAATAGGGTCTGAAAGAGATCGCAAACGGATAATTATTTGATACTGAACCCATGCTTAAACACGTATCAAAGCAATTTAGAAGGTTGAATCATTATGATTGCCCCACTGTATATCTCTTCTCGGTTTTAGTCTTCCAAAAGTCTTAAACATCTAATGCATATTCCCCCATACCCCCCCTGACCATCCACCCCACCTGCAGTTCTGGGATCGTTTCGGGGCTGGACTCAGACCCCGTTGTTGTCGTTTCACTCTTGTCCACCCGGCCATGGCGTTGCAGCAAGGTGTCCATAGCAACAAGGGCAGCACGGAAGTGCTGAAGACCTTCCCATTTGAATGCTTACAAGGTGGGCCCCAACGATCGTTACAAATGGAATTATGGGGCCCCAAGAAATGGCCGAAAATAAATCGGTAACTGGGGTTATAACCCCTAGAAATGGCCTTATAAAAACCACTATAAGTAGAGTTATTTCACCCTACTTATAACTGGTTTTGGGCCCACCTTGTAGGGATGGGCTGGTGATTTTGGGACCTCAAAAAAAAGGTCAAGGTATCTAACTGGAAGTCAATGGTCAATTTCCAAACATTGCGAAATCACTTTGTTTAAAATTGTTTTTCCAAAATTCTTGGGCAAAAAAACCGACAATTTCTGACCCTGTCTTTTTTTCGACATTTTGGGGAGGATTCTTCCCGAATTTTTTCACCATCAATTTGGGGTGACCGGTCACCCGCCCCCCCCGTGTTCTTCTCCCATTGGGACCTCGGCCCTTCAGCCCCCCGTGGCCACACCGCCTTCTTTGGGATCAACAGCATCGCCGAGCTTGAGGCAACAAAGTGCCTCACACGTGGGATGACTTGAGCCACGGGACCCAAAAAACCCGGCTGAATCCTTTCCATGAAATCCTAGTTGTTTATATAATAGGGATCCTTATGAAACCATCCCAAGATATAATTGGGTAGAACATTTCATTCCCTGTTAATACCCAACCAACAACCAGGGGCCCTTTTTTCATTGCTCATTTGGGCCATGAGTAGCTGGAGGTGGATTAGTACCCAGGGTTCATTTCCAGCCAGCTATGTCAGTTTACCGGAGTCTAGATAAGTATCTGTTACTGTTGATGGAACAAATCCTGCCAACCAGTTTAGGTTGGTAGTTTACCCTATTATGTACAGGGTTCTATACATCCCAGGTGGTTGGCCGGATCTTTTCCATCAGCAGTATTACATCACACTACACTCCCTGAAACTAACAGCTATCCCCTGAAAATAGGCCGCGCTCCCAAAACCATCCATTTTCAGAGGCTATGTTAGTTTCAGGGGGTGTAAGATCTGTATTAAATGGTACTTACAAATACAACACCTTGGTATCATCAATTCCGCATTCTTCAATATTGCCCTACTTACCAATGATTCATATATATATATAGATTCCCCGCATTGATGGAACGTTGTTTTTTTGGTGAGACTTCATGGGCTGAAATCATCTCCTCATGGCTTCTTCATGCCATAGCAGGGCCGGTAATCTTTTTCTCTCGAATCGAAACATCGAAACATCATGAGTTTTTTTGAATCACCAATCCAAATGGTATACTACTAGTATAATAGTGATCAGGACATACGTAATAGCCCAAAAGATGACTATACAAACATATGTATAAAAAATATATATGTACACAGTAACAGTTAACTATGGTGGACATGGCTGTTGATGACTAAAATCCTTCACCCCGCGTCTGTGTCCAATTTCAAAATATTTGGGTCCCAAACATTAGATAAATGTTCTCGCTAAAAGGAACCGCAAGCGACACACACACACACATTGAAATTGTACGATAAATGGAATGCGGCAACTTGCTCACAAAGACCTTTTCGATCTTTTTCTACTCAAAACGTCAGAGCTCATCAGATCATTATAGCCATCGGCCACAAGAAGACTCTACTGTCAAAGCCTCTAGATTGTGCGTATCTGCATTTGGCAATTTCCATTGAAGAACATAAAATACATAAACATATGCTTAGATTTGCTTGTTCTGTGGTTGGAAAAATGAAAACATATTTCTCAAGTGGTGAAAAATGGTGATGAATCCCATGGTAGAATCCTTAAAAATTCACCAACTAAACAAACAAACAAACAAACAAACAAACAAAAGTTGTTGAACAAAAATCCAACTTCACCCAATTTCCTTGGGATTCTCTCAAACAAAAAGTATATGAACTGACTTAGAGATCTCCATGTCTAATGTCGGGATTTTTCTTCCTGGATTGACTATAATTAACGTGCTTTTCACCACCTACCAAGGTTTAATCCCACAAAATGGCCTGGTTCAGCAAGGATGCACGTTCCAACGTGGCGAAGCGAACAAGCTCTTCCTGGACACAGGAAAATATCTCAGTGCAGTGTAGGGTCAAAACCTTGATCTTTTAGGAGGGAAGATTCAACTACAACAAGTCACTGAGCCAAATCAAATCGCCACCTGGAAAAAACTTGTCGAATGAGAAACCCCAAATGTCAGGTTTACTACAACAAGGCAGCAATTTTTTAAAAGGTTACATAAAGGTTCAATGATTTAAATAAACCAATCTTTTACGGTATTACCTAGTATACCTCAACCATTACTTGCCAACAACGAAAACACCAAAGCTTCAACTGTTCCCAACTGACAAAACCCACCTGTCGTTGCTTCAGCAACAGCTTCTCCGGCACCGCCGCGAGGGCCCGACGAAAGGCTTGCCGCCCTTGGGCAAAGGCTTTTCGCTGCAGATCTGCACGACCTACCTGGAGGGGCTGAAATATCACGAGGTTCATAGCGGGCCTTATTAAGGGAAACCGATGGTTATATAATAAGGGTTCAATGAGGTTTTATTTCTGGGGGGATGTATGTTAGGGGGGGGTTGGTTGATTGGCCATAATGAAAGTGGAGGTGCGGTGGGAAAACTAACCCTCTTCCCCCGGAAAATCAGTGGTTGGAAGATGATTTTTTTCCTTTTGAGATGGCGGATTTTCAGGTGCTATGTTGGCTTTAGGGAGGTTAATCTTCAGGCATGACATAAGAGTCAACCTACCATACTACTTGAGACACTGTTGAGGACGTCATCTGCGGCTTGGGGAGAGGGGATGTAAGAATGATCCCGGAAATGTTGATAGAACTTGGGCTTCTTGAAGCTGGGGGGCATAGCAAGATGATCCTGGCTTCAAATATAGGACTATCACCGTTGAGAGGTTCTGTCTGTTTTTGAATGGATATGGCAAATGAGCATGGAAAAATAGGGCGCCTGGTCCAACTGGAAATTTATAAACTCTTTCAATTTCACGCCCCTTGAAAAGTTCAAATACATTTGGGGATCTTGGAGAAGTGAGATGCTGGACTTGGGACCCAAAAATGTAAATCAGTGACTAAGCAGCATGATTGGGTTTGATGATCTTGGGAGAAATTTAATGCACAACCTTACAGCATCTTGTCATGCAAACTTTTGATCGTGAAATGCACAAAATCAACCATATTTACTGTTCATTGTCTTCGTTCAGTCTGTTTGGCAGTATAGCTTTTATGTGATGATGCTGGAACAACAACCACCACCACCAACAAGAACACCTACTACTACTACTAGGACTACTACTACTACTACTACTACTACTACTACTACTAGGACTACTACTACTACTACTACTACTACTACTAGGACTACTACTACTACTACTACTACTACTACTACTACTACGACTTCTACTACTTATACTACGGCTATCACTACCACCACCACAACCACCACAACCAGCAACAACAACAACAGCAACAGCAGCAGCAACAACAACAGCAACAACAGCAACAACAACATCATCATCATGATCATGACCATTATCGCTTTTGTTCTCATCGCCACTGTTCCTAGGCCCAAACTTGCGACATGACGCTCTCAATGTATTTCCCTTCAGCCTTAACATCCTGATGAAAAACCAACCTCCCTTCTCTTTCACATTTTTTTACTTCGATTCATCAAACTTGTGAACTTTGATATATCTCTTCATCCCCCCCAAAAACAGCCGATCTGAAACATTTTTCTTTCAATCAAAATCGGCCGGTGTTTTGCTTGCCCTTCGTTGCCTCCATATGTCTTTCAGCTTCCACCATTGCATCTTCCAAATGTTGCCTGAGGATTCGGTTTTTCAAGGGCCTTTTTGAGGGCAAGGATGGTCTTCCAATCACCAAAAAACCTCCGAGACTTTCGAGATTTATATACATAAAGATCAAAAACCCAAAACCTTCCACAATGATGGAAGCGAAACATGGGTCCCTTCAATAGTAGCTACCTTTCAAACTGAACCATGATTATGGGAGAAAGAGTACGCTGGTGTTCCACTAGCGCTTAAAGGAAATCCCTATGAATCGCAGATTCCGCAGATATGCTGATGCACCCTGGAAATCTCACATGTACCTGAAAAATGATGCACCCTGAAAACCAAAGTTCTTTCAAACATGGCATGTCTTGTTGTCTATGTCCAATTCCATTCAATTTCTATATTTGCAACTTCCCCCTTCCACTCACGCCAGGCCACGAGAACTTCACTGTGCCAGGCGCTTTGGCAAAATTCAACTCTAATGCGAACCACATGGTGGCGTTGGGCGGCACTGAAGGAGGAACCTTTTTTCGGTTGCCAAGACGCAGGCGAAAATTGATACGGTTGATGGAAGAAATCCTGCACCAGTTGATATGGTAAATATCCCATTATTATCCATTATTTACAGGGTTTTATACATCCCAGCCGGTGCCGGATTTCTTCTATCAACAGTATTAGATGATACTAAGCCATGAGATTAGTATAGATTAGTAAGGTGACGGTGCCCTTGGAGAGGAATCTGAAATGGATGGAAGTGGTGAAAGAAGCAGGAAACTTTTTGAAAACATCTACTTGGCGATTTAAAGCAATTTCATGCAATTTCAACCGCATCTGTAACTTTTGAATCAATGCGAACCGTCCTTTTCAAGTAGCAGTAGAAGTGAAAATGAACAATGCTTGGCCCAAACCCCCTCTAGTAGGTAAGTTTGAAAAAATAGGATCAAAGCTTTAAATGTAGATAGATGTAGTCATAAGTGAACGACCTAGCTTTCGAGCTACCTCGTTTCGAATCACTTCAAAAAACCTTGGCCACGGAAAATAAGTGGGAAGAAATCTATCCCTACGACTACCATTCCGATGAACAGTCATTATGAACACTTGGCGATTTCACCATCCATCAGGAGTCTTTTTTGAAAAGGAGTGACTTGTCGCTATAGTTTCCAAAAAATACCATCAAATCAGCTGTCCGTTCCCGTTTCTACCGAGAATTTGGAGTGCAATTGTATCATTGCAGCTTGTCAGAAAAAAACGAGGAGTTTGGCAAAACACATTCCTTTCTGTTGCTGGATCTTACATCACATGGAAGTGTCGATTAGGAAATTGCCCCAACGGAAAGGTAATGAATCGAGAAGCTTCTAGTAGTACATTTTACCACCGAAAGGTGTCTTCCTTCAAGGACCTGTCATAGGGTCGGGGATAGGACTCAAGGTATCCAACTACGGATCGAATAGTATGACTTTATCAGCTGAGCAACATTCAAAACCGTTACGACATTCTATGAACTCCTGGTCGGAAGGCTTTCAATCCCTAGATCCCTATACATTTAGTTATTATGTATATATATATACATATCCCTTAACATAGCTGGGTAATATTTCATCCCCTTTATATACACACATACCAAATAACTAGGGGAACCCGAACAGTCACTGTTCGTTCGTTGCTTCTCTTTTTCAGTGAAACTACCAAGGTTTTTTGCAATTGCAGACTTGGCTCCCCAACACCTTGCTCTCCATAGGCGAACTTTGGAGGGCTACATATCCATGCAATCTGAGGACCGGTGTCGTTCTGGGGTGGGTTTTTAGGCCTTTGGGATATGTACCCTTGGCTGACAATGGAACATCAGCATTTTCTAACAGTGGAGTTGAGAACTCTGTTAGAATACATCAGCATCATATAAATTCTACTCGGATCAATCTTTTTAACCCAGTTTTTGAGGGCGAAACATCATACTTTTTCATTTTGTATTGGGTCTGGCACATGTCAAATTTCAGACAAACAAAAACTAAACTCCTAAAAAGAATCCCACCTAACAGGGCAAAAAAAACACATCAGCTCTATGTACTAACTAATCACACCATAGGTTTACAAGTCACGAACTCACCTTTTCGTGAGTTAGCCCTTCATCTTTAGGGATTCCATGGGATTCCCACCCCCAAAGAAGTTGGAACAGTCCCACCAACTTTGGATCATTTGTGAGGTCTTTCTTCTCTGAAGCAAAAACCCAACAATTCACCACCAAAACATCCCTTTGCCCTCTGCATTTTCATTGATCCATGTCAAAAAAAAATTCCCGGTCAACAAAAAACGATTGCACCTAATCTGTCAAGAACAAATCCACCCAATTGGGAGATATCTCCTTTGTATGATTATGACACTGCCTATATTTATGCCGAATCTGTATTTCATCTTGTCATGTCCCGAACATGAGATTTGGGTCTCACTCAGCCGTTGCGGACCCTGAAAAAAACGTTTGAACTTTATTTTTCCTTCTAAATATTGGTTCATTTTTGTTTCACATATAATTATGTAATAATTTGGTGGACTTCACATATAAATAAAAAATACACAAGCTTCCCTGAACCCAATATGTAATCCCCCTAAGTGTAGTCAGGTTGGCCATTCATTGGGCTGAGCAAGTTAGATTAGAAAAACCGTCTCTCATGCGGTTTGATGGTTCAGAAATCCTGCAAACCAATTGAGGTAGCTTATCCCATCATTTACAGGGTTTTATACCACCTGGGATGGTGCTAAAACTCTGTAAATGATGGGATAAACCATCAACTACCCCACCTCACCTGGTGAGTTTGCCGGATTTCTGAACCACCAAACAGTACCTACTACCGTGGATGATTCCCCCATTGGCCTCACCAACACGCATGGATGCGGCGGCCAAGTCCCAACTCAGCAAGGCCTGCAGGAGTCAACAGGTGGTATCCTTGGAGGACTACCCGATTTACCCTGGGGAGATGATTCCATTGGAGGATCATATCTTTTCAGTTGGGTTGGTGGTTGGTTCCACCCCACCAACTAGAAGGTTATTTGGAAGATCACAATGCACTATAGATGTAAGTAGTTAGGATCACTCCCCCCCCCATTTATAAGACATGGAGTGAAAGGCCGTTTGGAAGGGGGCCCAAAAACCCCAGTCAGAGGACGAAACCTAACCAGGATTACTAACCACTTACTAAATGGGATGATCCTCCAAGTACAAGGTGGCCTCAAAAACCGGTTATAAGTAGGCTCATAGCTCTACACATAGGGGTTATAACCCCAATAACCCATTGATTTTTAGGCCATTTATAGGGCTTTAACTGGATTTATGACTAGTAGGGGGCCCACCTCGTACCTGAAAACTGAGGTAAAAGAAGGTGCCTTGAAGATTGAAGGCCTTTGAGAGGTGAGGTGTAGGGGTCTCATGGTGGTGGTCTGACCTGTCGTATAACGTCAACTGCAATCTTCGCAAGGCAACTTTCAAAATACACTTACCCTCACTGAGACGAACATTTTCGCACCTGAAAATGGATGGTTGGAATACGATTGTTTGTTTTTGGAGCCGGCCTATTTTCAAGACGAAAATGTTAGTTTTAGGGAGTGAGTGTAAATACAGTAACCCAGCACGATCCTGGATGCATTCCAGCTCAATGTACACATCGCAGTAACCCTCGCCTGCTTGCCGCCCAGCTGAAACGCACAAGGTGTGGAACGCTTCTTGTCCCGACTGCTTTCCACCTGTGGGCCATCCATGGTTTTTGGTATAGTGAGCTGCCTATGTGCCAGTGACATCCAAATCACACCCTCCCTAAAAATAGACCCCCTTGGAAAAGGAGATTCCTATTGGAAACCATCATTTTTTAGGTGCTGCTAACTGTTAGTTTACCAGAGTGTTTTTCTCCCACCAACTCCTTCCTGCTCAATAACTTGCAAGCTTTGTTCTCAAGGTATGCAGAGAGCACACATAAACAAGCTTTATTTTCAGGATGCCTCAATGAATAAATGAATGATCCAAAATTAAAGAATCATTTGATAAGGTTGTGGCTCTTCGACAATTTGCAATCAATATCATCTTTGAAGTTTCAGGAACTTCCTCTATAGGTTGATCATTCTATAGGCGAGGATGACCGAGGCCTCAATTGAGAGAAACTGCTAATTTCCCACCCAGGATGCAACCGCCCGTCACCATCAGGATGACAAATTATATTTGTAGGATCCGGGATCCCAACCTAATCCTTCATTTGCAACTGTTATCCTGGGTGGGGGGTAGATCAAAATTACACTCCTGAAAACTAAGATGACATTGAAATCTCCATTTTTCATTAGGAAATACATCTTCAAATGGTGGAGCTTCGATTGATAGATCAAAACGACACCTTTAAAAAGTTGTTCAGAGACTTTGTTCTTGACAAGCTTCCACTTGAAATCTTCCGTTTTGAGATGCCTGAAGATCTTCAAATAAAGAACGCTTGGATCAACGATTTGACAAAAACAAAGGAGCCGAAGACATGGGAAAGTATTCGAAAAAAAACAACAACTACCCTGTGAGTTTGAGGATTCTGCATTTCTTCTTTAGTCCCTTATTGAGGACGAAAATACATGAGACACGAAAAAAAACCTTCTAGTACAATCCATTATAATCCCATATATACCCTAAACAAACAGTTTGTTTTTCATTGCTCACTTAGGGAGGGAAAAAATCAGAGGAGTTCCCAACCTTGACCACGGATGCCAGGGATTCTCCGTGAGTTGAATAGCTGGCATAGTGCAAATTCACCTGAGCTATTGTCAAAAAAACCCAGAAAATGTTCAAGAAAAAACGTTTTCACCAATTTTTCCATCATTTCCCCCCTCAAAAACACACATCCCGAAGAAAATCGGCGCAACAAAAAAAAAAGTACCGCGGCAGCTTCAAAGTCACACGTGCTTTGGGAGGTGGTAAAGTACCAGTGCCTTCCTTTTGCACATATTTCCAAAGACCAGAGCCTTCACCTGTTGAAGTTGGGGTTCCCCACGTGGGTGTGGAAGGTTGGGGGGGGGGGAAACCCATGGCTTGCTTTTGTTAGCTTTTTGGGAGTTTTGGGACACAAGTTGGGAAGAAAAACCCAACCATTTATCTGAGATAGCAGCACTCAAAAACTAGAGAATGAATACCTAAAAAATTTGAAATGATGGTTTGGAAAAGGGATGAAAAGGGTGACTGCGGCTTCAAATATGGCATCCTTCTCGGCATCTATGTTAATTTTCAGGGATTCACACCTGAATTGTCCAGATTTTCAGTGTCCCACTGAGGCAGTTGCATGGAATTTTCAGGTACCCGGCTACCTGAACTGGAGGTACACCTACTTTTAGGGAAATCTTTCCTTACCAGTGGTCCATTCCAGACTAGTGGATTCAAGTTCATTCAACATCGTCTTCCCTGGGACGATTTGGGTTTCCATCCGTGAAACTTTTGCCCTGAAAACTTCGAAATCAATTCCAAGACGCTTCAAGCATGGGTACTTTCCAGGGAATCCCACCTTTGGAAAAGGGACACTCAACGATTCGAAAACACCTTGGGGGTGGGGATATGTTGGTTCCAAATTCCTCAGCCACCTCCAAGCTCTTCACAGCGCAGTGCAGTTGCAACGATGTGATGGGTATCCACCTGGCGAAAGCGGCACGCTTAGGTCACATTCAGAAGATTCTATCTACAAACCCCTGCCAAACTTAAACATATCATATCACCAAGAAATACCAAGAAATTGTATTACGTTATCTAGTGGAAAAGCCCTGTGAACAGGGTAGATTCTGGATTCTCAACAAAAAATGGCTCTAAAAAACCTACTAAAACAGCCAAAAGATTCGGCCTCAAAATCACTGCTTTAAAAAGGTATCATTTTCCGTTCTCTGTTTCCGTTATCGATTCGTAGGGATGGATTTCCAACCACCAAAAAGCCCACCTCTTCTGCAAAAATCACCGAGTCTGAGTCAGACGTGGATGGCTCTGGCACCTCCTACAGACAGAGATCTCACCGTGATGGCTTGATATAAGCCAACTGCTCCATATAGTTTATATATGTTTTACTTACATTTGAGGTCGTTTTTACCCCCACATTTATGGTAATACATGTGTAGGTAAATATTCCAAACAAGAAGCATATGGGTAATCATACTGTATCTGCAAAAGCGCTTCAAAAGTAAGAGTGCATCTTCTAAGATGTGGTGGAATTTCCAGCTTCGAAGCTTTGCGATTGTTGGCCAGTGTCCGTTTGGTTTCAGTATATATGTATATATACAAAATATATATCATATAAAATATATACATATTTTTTTTGTATACACACACACACACACACTCTATATCTAATATTGAAAACATATACCTACAAATAAAACGAAGTTACAAGGTAAACGCATTGATACATTGGAGCATTTTGCGTTTCCGCATGGTCACCGCATATTCGCCATGGTCGCCAGGCCAGTGGGAAAAAAGGGAACTGGAGTGAACCAACTTCGAAAGCTGTTGTTGGTTCTTGAAAACTACTGGTTGGTGGTTGAACCAACCCATCTGAAAAATATTAGTTATCATGGGAATCTTCCCCAAATAGGGATGAACATAAAAAATATTTGAAACCACCACTTAGACTAGATATGAACTAACAAACATCATTAAAAAACATTTATTCACCATGAGATCCCCGCACTATCAATAAATTCAGGCAGTTGAAAGGGAAGCATACCAACCGAGATTCGGCCGATATAGTAAATCACTATTCAAAGTGATGTCAACCATGACGTTGCTGTAAATTCCCCC
This sequence comes from Breviolum minutum Mf 1.05b.01, assembly GCA_000507305.1. Taxonomy (NCBI): domain Eukaryota; class Dinophyceae; order Suessiales; family Symbiodiniaceae; genus Breviolum; species Breviolum minutum. Next base: position 8,357 of record DF245146.1, on the reverse strand, counting down.
AGATGAACAAAGCACAAATTACGGTCTCCTCGTCCTTCCGTTCAAAAATGCATAACTGCGTGCATGGACCTGAACGCGAAGAGGTAAGCGCAGGTCCATCATTTGGAAGCTCCTAAAACACATCCAAAAAAGCCCACCAGTTTATCTGAGTGTCTATATATATATATATATATATACGTATAGATACACCCCTCAAAAACTTACGAATGTATAGCAAACATCATGATGGTTTGGAAAAGGTATCTCCTTTCAAATATGTACATATTGAATAAATCTCTCATGGGTTTCTTCACTTTTTTTCCCTACAAACCTGTTTACTAAAGCGACCTCTGCATGATAATTGCCAGATACTTGGAAAAGCAATAACGACGAAATCTGCTGTCCGCTTGGCATTTCAAGAAATCATGTCTCCCAAGAAGCATCTGTGCTCAATGGCATCTTCTTTCCAAATTACCCTGATGAAAACTAACATGTCACTCTAAAATTGACCATTGGTAGATGTACTAAATAAGGGTTTCCATTGCCTAGTTGGTGGTTTCAACCAAATTGAAAAGATATGATCGTCAAATGGGATCATTTCCCCAAATAGGGGTGAAAATAAACAATATTTGAAACCACGAACCCAGTTGCTAAGAATTGGTTTACTCAAAGGTATCCAACCTACCATCACCGTCACCGTGCAACTCAAAGGCACCGTTTGCTTCGTCTTGGTCGGGGAGATAGCCCACACCACCCAGCTCTGAAATCCAATAGCCTGACATAGGATGTCATGCTGTTGATGGTTCATAAATCCGGGGCACACCACCCGGGATGGTACTAAAACGGATCGTAAATAATGGGGAGTAAACTACCAACCTCAAGTGGTGACTGCCGGATTTCTAAACCATCAACAGTATCCCATCAGTCTTGATGCTTAAGAAGGCTTCTGTCAAGGGCTATTTTTATGGGAATATAAAATACTATAATATAAATATATATATATATAGCAGTTCTGTATGAACAGGTCGTTTGACAAAAAACTCTGCAACATGTTATTTTCCTTAAAATGGTGATTTAGTGGGCACTATTTTGAAAGCTCTGACAGGAGTTCTCATTCTTTCTTGTGAATCTGACTAATAATTGCTGGACAAACAGTGTGTATATATGTTTCATGGTTGTATGCCATGAAATAATCTTTGGACATTTAGATATTTTTTCAACAATTCAAAGCAACCAAACATGAGTTGATCTCGGGAGGATTTCTGACCTAGCGACTTGTTGGGGAGAGGTCAATTATTGGAAATCTCTAGTAGTGGCCAAGATAACCCCCTTCAAAAACAACTCATCAAAGTGGCACGGCTCACATGTGTAGCTATTGAATCTTTTAAATATACACTTCACCATGATCCACCATTCTATGTTAGGTCGTGAGCTTTTCAAATTTTGTTGAAATTATATACAAAGGTCATTCTACTAATTAGTCTCCTACACATTTTTCCTGTAAGACAACTTCTGGTTTTCAAACAAAGCCCTAAGACTTTTCACAGCCCTGCCAAGAAGCCATACTCCGAAGCCACACGTTCCGACCAGTCTCTGAACCTTTGTCGGCGGCCGGTTCCACAAAAATTTTTTACAATCCAATTAATTTGAACCTATGAAGACATTTTGCAACACAAACAACTACAGCAACCACAGGGTCTACACCAATACTACAAACCCTTGGACCCCAAAAACCATGAAACATGAAGGTTTTTAAAAGTTTTACACCTCAAACATATGGGTTATAATCCCAAACATTGGAGGTTGTGGGCTCCCATGAAAAATACTAAACAAAGGTCGTTTTTCTGAACATCTTGAACTTCCAGGAACTCTTCTCGTGTCCATTCTCGTTCGTGATCCGCGTGTCGAAAGGGACGTGTGCCATTCGTAGTCTCTGGCAAGTTCTCCTGCGGAGTCACACCAAGAGAATTTTCTCATGGAAATCTAGCACATACAATCCCTTGATCATTGAAATTTAAACATTCACACAAATCACTTCTGTCATGTGCAAAGATTTTTTACATATGCAAAAATTTACATGGACATTAGTGACATAACAATAACTTACCATGGTAAGAACAGATTGCATAAAGGATATGTAATATTGGATCATACTGGAGAATACAGATATCTACAAAGACCAGCAACCCATCACAATTGGATATACGATCCTGCATCACCCGCCGCCATACCGGCATGGATGACCAGAGGGTCAACCAACTCTTTTAGGTATGCAGTAATGCAGTATTGAATGGTGGAAGAATCATGCTACATAATAAATAAGAAAGATGAAGTAACTGAATCATGGTATATCGGTATATCATGAAACAACAAGGGAATTCCCCAAAGCACCAGCCACCTCATCCTCCTGCCTCATCTTCATCTTCCGAATCGCTCGCACCAAAGTCTGCATTAGGACCTCAAACAAGATCGACACCTTTGAGAATACAATACCACTTCGGAAAGAATTGGAAGAATGCTAAGCAACGACAATTTATCAACAGAAACACACAGAAACTATGAACTGTTGCTAGTCGTAGTTGTTGTTTCATTGACTTTGGGGGGGGTGGTTGTTGGTGTTGTTGCTGTTGTGGTTACTAAATTCTCTACACATGCTTGCAACCTGTGCACTTTTCAAGGCTCCAAACTCAACCTGCTGATGGCTAAAACATACCCCACCACTTGACAGGTGATAAAGAATGTTGGAGGATTCAAAGGGTTTTCTTCAAAATTTTGTGTTTTAAGAGAATTTCGAAATCATTAAAACGTGACTGGCAAGATTGTCATATCCAAAAGAGAATCTCCAAATATAAATGTTTATCCAATAGCTGACCAACCAATCTTACCACCCCAATCTGCCAGCAAGCTCGTCTACCTGGGTCGAGCTCAATATCTTATTTGTAAATACTATCTGGCCAAGTATTTCACCAACCTAGATTTTGCTGAAATAAACGGATTTCCCTTCCCTAGCTGCATTTTGGGGTGAGGTCGTGTGAGGTCGCTACAATTTGACCAGACTTATAATTGGTTTTTGGGCCCATCTTCAACATAGAAGTAAGGACACCAAATTTCAGCTTGAGGCTTTTTTCCCTACTGAAGTCCTGGATTTGCAACTTTTCGATGCTTTCCAAAAAGTACCAAACATATTCTCCCAAATGGTAAAAAATGGTGATTCACCATGGTAGAATCTGTAAAAAATCACCTTAACAAAAACAAAATCCAAGTTTTAGCCGTGACATCCGGTGAGTCATTCATTTGTGATTCTGTTGGTATGTCCCAAGAAACTCATCTGGTCCTTGAGTCCTTAATCACCCCCATGTATTACAGCATACTACAGTGAAAGGCCATGCCGTGAAGAGGTCCCACAACCCGATCCAACAGTCAAAAGGTACTCGTAACGATGACCACTTGAGGCTGCAAGGTGAACAATGCTTGTGGCCTCGGTGGTGAGGTGATCGATCACCCGGGTGAAGCCACCCGGAAATTCCCCAGTGATTTACGTTTACACACACCAAAACTAACATGACGATCGCGGGAAAATCACTGGTGTTTTAGTAGGAAATACATCCTCACATGGTTGCATTTTTTCCATGGTAATTTTAGTTATATCTTTCGGAAGGGGTCAAATTTTTTAGGTGCTGAACATGGGGATGATGATGATGATGATGATGATGATGATGATGATGATGAAGATTCAAATTCAAATTCAAGTCTTTTGGGAGAATCCTCAAAAGTACATGACATTTTCTGTGAGAGTGAGAGCTGTAAAGATGGAAATAGTCAGTACTCAAAACATCCAAATGAATCAAAATAAGTGAACATTTCAGTAATCTCAAACCAATCAATAGAGAAGTCTGGTATCACTGACTCAGTTCATTTGACAAGATGGATAGTGTCAACGATATATGACGACATATATGTACACAAAAATTCACCAACCTGTATCAGAAAAGGTCATTTTGTGAGGATGATCCTATCTACTAAAACTAAAATTTGAGGAAACCGCATGTTATGTGTGGTTTACCATCAGATACCTTGAATCACATGTCTGACTGATTCATGGTGGTTGTGTTGTGGGGTTTCCATAGAACACTTGTCAACCAAAACTAGTTGGTGGTTTCGACCACTTGAAAAATATTAGTCAAATTGGATCATTTACCCAGGTACAGTAGGGGTGAAAATACACCATATTTGAAACCACCACCAGCTTGCCAAACTTCGGATTTGCTGAAGGCTCCTGGATTTCATATTTTACACCTCCCTGAAAACAAAACATGACGATCGCTGGCAAAAACACCTATATAATCTTTGATAGAAGATACACCTTCAAACGGTTGGATTTTTTCCATTATCATGTTAGTTTTCGGTAAAAATTGAGTGGCAAAGTGCAGCTTCTTGAGGGAACGCATCATCAACTCAGCTATCGGAATAGACCCACAACGAAACCACAGGATGAAGAATGGCTGCGGGGAGATTTTTTTTTGTAACCCGGAAAATGCCCTCGCAAGTTGAGTCAAAAATAAAACATTCAACCAGTAGAGTAAGGTGAGGGGTCATTATATTACCAACCCAACCAATGCACAATGGAGGAGAAATTTCAAAACAACCACAGATTTGCATTGCTTGAATCTCCCCAAATAAGTAATTTAATCAACCCTGCAATAGCAAGCTTTTAGATTATCTTTTAAATCTCTTCACCTTCCTTCCATCCTTTTTTTGTACCCGAATCTCAACAAGCAAAGTAATCAAAGATCTGTACATCACGCCCGATGCATGTTCAGTATTTGCATGCGTCTCAATAGCGTGAATCCTTAGCATTGTGAAGACAAAGTACCTGAAAATCCTCAGCGATTTTCACATCAACTGTACATGATATGGAGTACTCAACTCCAATTCAAGGAATAGTGATAGCACAACTAATCAACAAGCCTTTTACAGCGATTTTGGAAGCAAGACTGCACAACTTCAGATATCGTCACCTTGTTTCTCCTGCAAGAGATTGGAGATACAAAAATCTCCGGGCTCTGAATGTGGCAGGCATCAGCTGTTTGTTTGAGTTATGTCGGGTTTCTGGAAAATTATGTGACCCCTATATATCTCATTTAACTAGTGGGTAACCAGTACATACCCCCAATGATCGAAAACCGAGCCAAATGTGCTAATTTTCAGCACTCACATCACCCAAACATCGCTGCCTTTTAGGGCATTTGGGGGTTTCCATGTTGTTCCTTGGGAAGTCCTGTTCACCCTGTTCACCCTGTGGCCCAGTTTGTGTCCAACTCTTCAAGGTTCATATCCCACCATAAGGGAAGGCCGGAAAAAATCATCATAGACTCAAACATATCTTGGGGCCTGGGATATGGGATAGTTCGCAGGAGGGGTAATCTACATGCAAGATGATTGGGGGAAATGTGTAATGGGCAGTGGTTGTATCCCTGAGGCTTCGAGGCTTTCGTGCCATATCACGACATATATTATATATACACGATCGTTTATATATATATATACATCATAGTCGGAAGTGTCTATTTTTGCACCGTTCTGATCCTTTTCAACTGGTCTTGTCAAATCTTCACTGAAAAAAACTTTTGCCGTGAAAAGGTCCATCGAGAGTTGAGAACCCCAACATTTGATGCCCTGAAAACCTGTAAAAACTGACCATGGTTCACCCGATATTTTCCGGGGTGACCTATGATTGCAAAACTCAAACTTTTTAGGGGCTCCATGTTACTTTTCGTTATTTTTCCGGTGGTTGTAACCTCCCCACCAAGAAATGCTCAAAATAACAGACTCTTTCAACACTTCCATTCTTTTTAACACTAACATTTTCGACCTGAAAATAGACCGGGCCCCAAAAGGAAATCCATGGAACTCCATTTTCCAATCATTTTCAGGGGCGAACACGTTAGTTTCATGTACACCCCTCCAAACTAACATAGCACCTGAACATGGATGGTTGGAATACGATCGTTTCCTTTTGGGAATGCCTATTATTTTCAGGTGTGAAAAGCTTCCATCTTCCATCTTCCTATCTCCGCCTCAAAGGACCTGCTGCATCTCAGGGCGAAGCATTGGAAGCAGCGACGCCGGGATCCCCTGGTGATGAGGGTTGGGATGGTTTAGCTGGCTGGAAGCGCCAAATTGTTCCTTCGGTTGCTTCAAAATATGAAACAAGCGTTCGCTTCTAATGGGTGGTATTTTTGCAAAGATGATATATGCAAAGATGTGTGTATTCATATGTATCTACCTGCAAAGAAGCAAATTATGTTCTCTTTTCCGTGAACCTGGAAATCCAGCGAAATGGCGGGGGTCTTTCCCTTACAAATGAGTTATGATGACGTATGATGACCAACCTCACATCACTCGGAAAAAATGTCAGTGCAAGTCATAGCAAGCACCCAAAGAAAAGGACAGGAAACCATCCATGAAAAAAGGCTATAGCATCGCTTCTTCTTCAACAACAACAACAACAACAACAACAACAACAACAAGAAGAAGAAGAACAAGGACAAGGAACAGCAACTCCTAGCCTTTCCCGCGTCTACCTGTCAACCATTTTATGCAATTTCAGCCATGGATCTGCTTGGCGCTTCGGATTATCCGTAGGCCAAATGGCCTCCTGTTGTTGCAGCCATGTCATCTCCTTGACAACCCATAGGATGCATGGGACTGGTATATCTACCTATATTTACCAATAACCAATATTTACCATAAACATCAACCAAATGCAGGTAAATATACCATACATGGATTGTATGGGCAACAACATCGATCAGCAGTTTAAAGTTTAAAGGCAATACTTTTGGGTGATACAACATTCCCAGTACTAGAAGGATATTAGTACAGGGTATGGTAAAGGTATAACTAGTATCTGACATGTAGAGGTATCGTAATAGTTGGTTTGATATTTGTTGTAGAATTGTTTGGATTGTCTAATCGTATCTATTGGTACCAAGGTGGAAGGTCGATGGGCAAAACTCCCCTTCCCAGGATGCAATCTTTATGGCACATGAAGGTTTAGGGTGGGATTCCCAACAATAAAAATAGAATGTCGTCCTGGTGGTGATTATATATAGTCACAACCGGGATTATCATATTTTTTTCATATGCAATCCTTATGAACCTTCGTTGGTGGCTATTCATTGGTAGCTCGGGTTGGCTCCCACTCCTCACCGCTACGAATGCCATAGGGCACCAAAGAGGCGCGTAGCAATGGAAGGCCATCGTGTAAAGAAGGACTTGGAGCCTGCAGATGTTGCTGAGTTTTTGGTGCGACAAAAAAAACTGTGCAGCACGAAAAATTGAACATATCTAGCACAAATTCTGAACTAGTTGGTGGTTGAACCAACCCGTTTTTCAAAAATATGATCTTCGAATTGAATTGGATCATCTCCAATTTGGTAGGGGTATCTTTTTTTGGGAAAGCACCGCCTAGAGAACCAATATCAGTCTACACTAACCACATGTTAGTAATACACCAACAGGTCGTCACTAACAGGGTTAGAATTGGATGTTTCTTCTTCATATCTGGTAATTGGAGGATTGCGGAGTGGGTGTGCGAAAAGACAGGGGTGTATGTGGCAAATGTTCAGTTAGAATAGAATTGGAAAAAAGGTAAATCCCAAAATATCTCGGCTTTATAATCTTTATATATAAGATGCACATGCATACATACATCTTTTAATATGCCGATGGGCAGTGTAAAACTAGTTACAGTATAGCAAAATAAAAATGTGATTTAATATAGGCATCAGCGTCAGAAACCATTGCATGCATGAGCAGCGTTGAAAACCCTGACATGATCTCCCCACTTCTATTTTCCCTCACCACCGTAGGGAAGCTATGTAAAACCCCACCAACCCTGGCCCAACCTGCCATGCCCGTACCCCATTGGCCACCTCTTTGGCCATGCCATGTACACGACCTTCAGCAGCTGAATGAGAGGATGGGATGCCACTGGTGCACATCCATAGCTTTCGTCGAAACGCCTCCTTGGGCTTCGATAAAACACCAGCAGCGAAGTTTACTGTAGCTATTTTTAGGTGGAAAAGACCACACTGGAAAAGCCACAAAGGGCAAGGTACAAGACATCGGTGAGGTTAATAAGGTGATGCCCCTTCCACTACCTTCTTCGGATAGGGTAAGAGGATAACCCTTCTATGCCAGCCGCGGACATAGCAAGGGGAACCTACAAAGAGTAGGCAGAACCTTGAACCTTATTGAACCCTCCTTGTCAAAAAGATTGGTCAATTTCACCTAGAATTGGTCAATTTCACCTAGGTATGTACATATATATATTTACATATGTTGTTTACTTCTTTGACATTCCAGCTGCGCAG
>DF245145.1:0-12386 GCA_000507305.1 Breviolum minutum Mf 1.05b.01 | reverse complement strand
GTGTGGTGTGGTGTGGTGTGGTGTGGTGTGGTGTGGGTTGTTGTTGTTGTTGTTGTTGTTGTTGTTGTTGTTGTTGTTGTTGTGGTGGTGGTGGTGGTGGTGGTGGTGGTGGTGGTGGTGAGATTATTTGTTTGTAAAGTCCATGCTGGGTTACGATTCTTCAACAAGGATTCAGGGATTTGACATTTTACAACAGTTCCAACATCAATTCTGATGTCATCCCAAACTGATTGTTTTCATTTGATCACTTTGCGTTTTGCACGATGATTTGTTCGTTTCGTTTCTGCATTTGATTTCTGAGTCTTGCAATTTATTGACACCAGTCCGTGTGACGCACGCTTTAGCCACGTGTGTTTCACTTATTCGGAACCAATCAAATTCAAAAAAAAATCGACTGTGTCTTGCTGAAATTTCATTCTTTGAAAAGACGATGTTGGTGTTCATCAGGTCACTAAGGAACGTTTTTACCAAAAAGTTCATTTTCATCTGCAATGCCTATCAATCTAAGATCAGTTTCATAGAAGCTTTTGCCAACGCATGGAGTGCAAACTGCTTCTGGTTCGTTTTGTGCAGGACATTGTCAGTCATCCTCATCATCATGTTGTTTTTTTCATGGACCAACAAAATGCTTTGGTTTGATCAGCTTTTCGATGAAAAAAATCGTTTCCAATTTTGTTTCGTTTTGTTCTATGTTTTTTTTGGTTTTCTTTATTGTTTTGTTTTTTAGGTTTTGGGTTTTGGTTTGGGTTTGGTGTTGTTTTCTGTTTGGTTTTTGTGTTTTGATTCAATGTGTTAGTTGTTTGTTGGTTTGTTGGTTTGTGGGTTTGTTGGTCGGTCGGCCTCGGGCCGTCGGTCGGTTGGTTGGATCGTCGTTTCCCAAACCCATTTGTATTTGGAGTTATGCGTAACATCGAGGTGATACATCCGGAACACCAATTCCCAAGGGAGGCTCAAATTCCCTTGACTTGCAATCAAGGTAGTTGATATGTGAAACCAAATAAACAAATTGCGCAAACAAACTTTGTGAAACCTCCTTAGTCTTTGGTGATCGCAATTCAATCTGCAATTTGGTGCAAGTGTGTTTGGTGCGTACAGTCCACGTATCTATTCCACTTAAGGAATTGCAAGGATTGAATTTCCACAGTGATTCGTTTGACGAGATGCCAAACTAGCTACAATAATTTTCATTCGTGCAAACCGGAGGGGTGCACACATAGAAGGCAATCCTGCACTAAGTGGTGTGACACATGCAAAATTCATTCCATTGGAATGGCTTGGCATACAGTGGGTGCTGAAGAAGATGAAGAAGAAATGGGCCTTCTAGCAGAGTTTGAATCACAGGATGCTGGTCCACTGCTTGCAGATTAATGTTCTGTGCGTTAAGTTCATACCTCAAAAGGTTTGAGTCTGGCAGAAAATGTTTTCAAACACGTTGACAATGACCCTTTAGATTAGGTGGTCTTGTACATGGAGATGATGATCTTGACATGCGCAACCGCGGTCGTGTAAGACGTGAAAAGTCACCAAACACCAGGCTTTGGAAGTTCAAAGCAGAGCAAATCGTTCAATTGCACATCATGCATGTTGTTGCTTGCTCATGCCATTTACACAGCACGAATATTTGTAAGTTTAGCTGGAGGTCCATTTCCTTGCATGAGACTGAGGAGGACAATGAAATGGATTGATTGATTTGCTTTGCAAGTGCATGTTTATTGGCGGAATAGGAATAATCCCGTGGGTGCAGCGTCCAGGAGAAAGCATCAGCTGGCTTGCAGATCTTCTGGCATCGCGCTGGGTGGTTGGTCCTGCTCCTGCTTTGTCAGTCGAGCTCTTCTTTCATTCTTCAGCGCACCTTTGTTGAAAAAACCCACGCTTGCAAATGTTGGAATTGGAATTATGTGAAACCTTTCCTGATGGTGTGTGAATCTCATTGCGACTTTCAAACTCTGTCAGTGTTGGCGTCAAAGCTATTACGTCCTGACATGGTCTGAAACCTGAGGATTTGAGACTCTCGGCCTTCATTTTCGAATTCTTTTTGCACTATGTTCGTTTAGTGAGATGTCACAGTTCGGTTCTTGTTTACCACGTGTTCTCCTTTTGAAGTTGCAAAGTTTCACAGAGGTTTCTCATCAAGTCACATCCCACTGTGATCTACTTCCTGACGATGCTGGTTGGAGCGGGTGGAAATGCTGGCGGTCAAAGTACTGTCTTGGTTGTGAGACGACTTGCTTTGGCGACACTTGGCTCCAAAAAATCTGACAGGGTGGATGCCCTCTCGTTTCGACGGATCATTGGACCAGAGATCGTCGTGGGTGCGAAACTGGCTCTGGTACTCTTTGCAGCCGCTTTCTTGCGTTGTGCAATTTTCAAGGCTCCACGGGCGGTCCAGGGCTGGGAGCCGGTGTTTGTTTAGAGTCAGAGACATCAATCGACCTGAACAGATTGTAACACTGCCGGGGGAGTCTCCACAGCAGCCCTAGCTTGATACGGATATTTGCCCAGGACTCTGGAGATGTGAGGAACCGACCTTGCTTGCCCAGGTCTATGGAGCGGAATGTATCGCTATTTGCTTATCGATGTTGCTGGGCATTCGATTAGTGATTAGAGGTGATGGGAAAGCAACCATTTCGAAAATTTTGGTGTGTCCTGCTTTTTGCTTCAGGCTTGTGATCGTTTTTACTTCCACTGCTCTTGGAGCTGCTTTGCCACTCTTGTTGAGCGAACTTGGCGTGGATCCAGCACATGCAGGGGCAACCATCCAGGTGTTGCTTGGCTGCAGGGTTTACTCGTTGAATGAGACTCGAAGTCAGAACGTTGCCTGTTTCTGAGTTCAGTGACTTTAAACCCTTTCAGGCCATTTCGAAAGAAGTGATGATGACAACTTTGACTTGGAATTTCCAGCTTCGGTGTCAGGTTGATGGATGTTAGCGGAGTGGCACTCACTTGTGTACTTTGGCTGGACTCAGTACAGCTCAGATTCAGTGCAGCTGTGCAGCTGGACGTTTTCAGCTTCGCCTCGTCAGGTTATCTCCAGTGCTGTTCTGGGATTTCAGGACACCAGCTTGTGCTACATCTCTGGTTTGTCTCCATTGAAGTCCAGCTGGTGATGCTGGGTGAAGGGAAACCTGCTTTGCATGTGAAAGTGTTGTTGCTGTAAATTCAGTGCCTTCTCCTCTGAGACGTCTGCGAGGAGACCACTGTGAATGTTGAGAAGGTCACAGCCACGACTTCGCTGGCTGCCAAGACCTCCGCGGTTGCAAACTTTCATGGTGTCCAGGCCAGAGATCGGTGAGAATGCCATTCGATTGTTGTTGTTAGAAAGCATCTTCTCATGGAGAACCTGTTAGATCCACTGCATCTTGTTGCAGTCAGATTTCGACAAAAAAACAGGCATAAGCGGGCATACTGTACCTATGTGCTTTTTGCCAGATAGCTTTGGTACGGGGTTCTTTTTTCAAGTAGATAAGGGTGAGTATGGGCAACACAAATCTCGGGCGTTGTGCGTGTCGTTGCTCCGTGACGTCCTGGGCGCTTTCTGGGGTCTCCGCTGCTATGATTTTTGCTAGTTCGAGTTAGTGTGGACAACCCCATCCTGTTATGTTAGGATTTTACCTTCGATTACCTTGTTGCGGTTTTATGGATATATATAGGGCCGCGGCGTGGCTGGTTTTATAAGATAAGATTACCCAACTCCGCAGGTGGGTCGACACTCAAGCTCCTTTGGCACGGTTGCAGCCACAGGGGTACAACCTTGATGGCTGTGAGGCTGTGATTTGGAACGGCCCAAAGTGGCCGATGCCTGCAGGTCGAACCAGACAGCTCTGGAGCTGTGGTTTCACCTACCCGTTTGAGGGGATGAGGGGCTGGACCCCAAGCAGCATTTCCAAAATCCTTGTGGTCATGTCATTCATGTCATCCTTGGGCGACCCTTTCCGTTTGTGGGGCACGTAGCAAAAGCTGGTCTTGTTTGCGTTGGCACATGAGCAGCATTTCTGTCATAGCTTCCTGTGTGTTTGCCGCCAGTCAGAGCTCCTTCAAACAGATAAGCACAAAAAATCAAACGACAGCTGCGGCGATGACACACAACCCTTCTCTAGCGGTTGTGCAGAATTGTACGCATTTTGACATGCTAGCCATTCGGAAGACTACAACGGATCCTGTAGAAAGATCAGTACTTATAGTTGCAACAGTCAAGCACTCGTATTCCTGAGCTGCTTCGTTATGGAGACAGGCGGGGCTGGCATGGGGTGGACATGGAGGTGGTTGAAGCTCACTTTGAAGCATTCAAAGTTCATTTGTATACAGATGTTTTAGTGACAGACATTTTTCTTTGCTCCACTGATTGTGAAGAGCCGTGTCAAGTGGTTGCTTGAGTGCTAAAAGCAGTTGCGGCATGGCCGTTCTATTTTGAGCCCATTTCCTCACAATGCTTGCAGGCAAGAGTCAAGACCTCAGTAAGTCAGTAAGAGAGCAGTGATTGCCAAGAAGTGTTCGTGAAGTGTGCAAGAATGACACAAGGAAACTTCGCTGAGGTGGGGGTGAGCGCTCTGAACTCATGGAGGCTTGAGTTTGATGGGAGCTTGAATTTGCCTGAAGAAAAGCGTGATACCAAACAAGGCTTCTGGAACACTCCAAAGGTTTGGTAGTAGACTGGGGAGACTGTAGGATTTCCTCAAGGTTACTGTACTCAAGACCTATCGTACTCTATGGACCGGAACACTATGACCAACTTAGACATTGTGACGTTATATTTTATTCTAAGAAGGTATAATTAGATGAGACTTGCCATGGCAGGGACAGAGCCCACTCCTGGCTGCGATCAAACGTGAAGTTGAGGCGAGGCTGCCATGCCTCTGGGCATTTGGTACGAAGATCAAGATGAATCAAAACATCCTAAGCATTGGAAGATGTTGGACGCTCAACTAGAAAGATTTGCTACCAGGCTTTGGAAGACAAACTCCTGGCGCGAGTGCCGCACCTAATGCACCCGTGTCTTGTGAGTTTGTTCATACTGACAAGTGAGTTCTCATGTGGCTTTGGGGTAGTCTTCGAATGCCTGTATAGTTGGTTGCTGCAATCGGCAGCAGAGTCTGAAGTTGACCCAAACGTTCGTTTTGCAAGGATGCTTTGTCCCTTAAAAAATCATTTCACTCTGAGATTTTGCGCTTGGAGCAGCAACACCTCAACTTTGATGCTGTGCTGTGCCTAGCAGACTTCTGGGGGAGCAGACTGTCCTTGCCCAAAGTGTGAAGACTTGTCATGTTCAGAAAACAAGCAATTACCTATCTGGAGCTATCTCTCACAACCTTTTAATTTGTGAAAGTGGCACAGATGTTCCTTGGCTTTTGTTTGTGATGCCGCCGAGAATCTTTAGTTTTGCGTGGAGGTTCTTGAAAATGTTGCTCGGGCTGACACCAAGTTGCAAGATGCTGGGAGCCTTAGTGACAGGTTAGGCCTACACTGCCTCGTGACACGTGGCAAGTCAATGAAGGAAGACTGTGGTTGGATTGAAGAAAGATCCAGGATTCTTTCTGCGCCTTTCTGTAGTTTTGCATGTTTGTCTGTGATTTATCCAAGGTTGAAGCTCGTCAGAGACAGCCATTAACTTAGTTGACTTAGCTAAAATCGTAAACAGGCTGATTGAATAGTTGAACTTGTCACTGCTTTGCTGATGTTGTATTAGAGCTCGCAACCTGCTTTGCAAAAAGTGTGGGGACTGTGGATCACTGCAGTCCAATAACTACAGCCAACGCTGCATCATTCCGCTGCATAAAGAATCACCCTCCTGTTTGCAGACAGTTGAAGGCTCCAGGAATAGGATAGAAACTGGACCTCATCTAGTGGCGGACCTGCAGTCGCCATGTCAAAGATCCTTGCCGTTTTGTCTTTTGTTGCACTTAGCCTTGTTGATGCTCGCCATTGTCTTTATGACAACCGGCCCTTGTTGGAGTCCTGCGGCCGTGGATGCCTTGCGGGGCCTGGCAAGGCTGGATGTGTCACGCGCTGTTTGATTGGGAAGCGCGTGAGGGGCAGCTGTGCCAGATGTTTGGGAAATGGTTTCTCCTGCGCCCTGCGGTCCTGTCGTAGTCAGTGCCACAGTGGCTTCGGAGCCCCAGGATGCACCAGCTGTGTTAGGAGAAGCTGTGGCCTTTGTTCTCGAGTAGGCAAGTCAGCCATAGATGAAGTCAACGAGACTGAGATTAGTCAGATCTTGGCAGAGGTGGTTTTTTCTGCCAAACCAGAGGAGCTGGAGCAAGCATTCAAGAGCGAGGAGTTGGAGGCTGTGCCTGCAGAGTCCAAGTCTTCTCAGACAGAGGAGCAGCTAGCTGAAGAGAAATCCTCCGGATGTTGGGAGAACCGACCTGCCTTGAAGGCTTGTGGAACTCAGTGCTTCAGCTCCGCCAATCGTGGAAGGTGTGCAAGGCGGTGCCTCCGGAACACTTGGAACATGAGCCCAAATTGTGCCAATTGCTTCGGGGACAAAGTGGATTGCACCATCCGCAAGTGCCTGCCCAAGTGTGCTGGCAACTCTGAGGCATGGAAGTGCACCAACTGCGTTCGCAGCCTGTGCGGACGATGCGCGATGGACAAGTCCGGCGGTGAAAGTGAGAATGATGAGATGTCAGATGATGTATTGAACATGGTGGTGGAACTTGCTGCTGCAACAAGCAGCAGTGAGGCTTCCGAGAACGCCTTTTATCCATGAAATCCCCGGACAGATCACAAGGATTTGCAATTCGATGGCTCGTGGCAAGTTGAGCTTGCCTCAATAGTGAATTCGATTGGTCAGGGCACAAGAGAACCTGATGCTTGACTTTTGATCAGTGGATTCGCAGCAAGAGCATTGGTAGGAAGATCGTAGCAAGGGCCTTGCTGTGAGATAGTGAGCAAGCTATCCAGGTCGCGGGCTGTCCTACAAACTGCGGCGGAATCCGAAGCAAATTTTGCCCAGTCTGTAAATTCACTTGCGGGACTGGCAGCAACCTTTCCAGCCAGACAAAAAGATCGGACATTCTCTGAGTAGGTCGAGTATGCCGTGGCCAACCACTGACCGCAGAAGCTCGTTGCATTGTTTCTGAAATGTGTGGAATCCATCTATCTACTCAGGTCTGAGGTGACGCTTGCACAGCTTTCAGGGCTAGTGTCTTGTTCTTAGAAGGGCTCGCTCCTTCTGGGCTGTTTAGAGTTTCTGGAGTTTGGTAAGCGACAGCCCAAGGGTTCTCAACCGCCAAGCGTAAGGGTCATTGCGCCCATGCCAAGGAAAGGTGCCATGGATGAGTTGCAAAGCGTGCAACGCTCTATGGCTGGGCACTGAGGGGCTCAAACCGATGCACCATGTGATTTTTGAAACAAATTCTAGACAACTCACCGTCCATTGATGTCATGACCCCCAGAGCAAGAAAAAACGGTTGCTAACAGGAATGTTTTATGAGAGTACGTAAAAGTCTTCATTTTTGGAGTTATACCGTTATACCGTATACCTGCATTATCTTGCATTGTTTAGATCTGTTTCATTGACAGTGTGTCCGCCCACTGCAGGGTACCCCGCGCGGCACTCCCCGCGCGCCTCAAGGCAACGAGGTGCCGATGCCGTAGACTCCGTAGACAGGAGTTTTAAAGCTTGCAACTGGTGAGTCTCTGATGGGTTGGATCGGTTGGATGGTTTGCAACTGACATTGCACGGTTTGCAAGGTTCCTGGTGGATCATTTGGCACTACAGGCTGTTCTGGAAAGCTCTATCATTAATGTCAAAATGCAACAATGACATGGACATAATGTGACATGCTTGGATTGATTCTTCCTGAGATTGATTCAAGGCCATCATAAAAAAGTATCGACAATTGCGTTTTAGGCTTCCAATCTCTGGTTGTCTCATCGAGCTTGGTTTGTTTGACACAGTGCCCGTAGCTTTGCTCAAAAAGCCTGACATGGAGACTACTAATATGGCCACATGCGTCACAAAACATTTTTGGCCCAAGTGAAAGCTTCAAAGCCAGCATCCAAGTACTGAAATGTGCTCAAGACTCTTTGCCAGCAGACTGGAGATCTCTTTCCCTTGCATTTGTCCAAACTATTGTGCCCGATCTTTTAAAGCTACTTAGACTTAGACTCTTCTTGCAAAGTCCGCTCCAAAAAAAAATGCTTTGTCAAAGCACCACGTTTTAAACCAATCGGCTTTGACCTTCACAAAAGGCCAGCCCTTCCACAAAGGCCTGGGGAACTGGATGTTCTCTTGATTTGAGTTGTTTTGACTCCTGTAGTTCAGGCGCTCAGGGACACCCTGGACCCATGTGGAAGATGATGAAGTCGAGGCATGCAGCTGAGATGAGCTGATGAGCTGAGCTGTTGCAGCGGTGTGGAAACAGTAGGATAATGTGTGCAATTTGTTTGGATCATGTTGCACGTGAGGTGATGTCTGCCAGCGACAACGAGAGGTGGTTCCAAGTTTTTATTCACCACATCTATGGCAGTCAACTCAGTGACTCAGGGGCTCCTCTACAAACACTCCACCTTTGAGACGCACCAGTGGGGCTTGGAACCTAGCTTTGTCCAATCTGTTTCTTTTTGATTGTCGGATAAAGTCACAATGTTTGCACTGCTTGTTGACGCATCTAGATTGGTTGGATTCTGAGCTTGAGGTCTCTTCCAACAGTGCTGTTGTTGAGGAATCCCCACACGAGGCCAAGAACTGCCTAGCACCCGTAGCATCACTTACTGATTTGTCCCATGCATATGTCCGGGAGGCTCTCAGTTATTGTTTGGATCTTATTCTTCAGTGTCTATGCGTGCGTTGTTTTTACTGGTAAATCTCTGCTGTGTGAAGATTCTGTTTGAGTTTTTTTTTTCCCCAACTAGCGAAGGCAGACTCCCATGTTTAATCTGACATTCTGCAGCATGGAGCACGAAGCAGCACGCACGCAGAGCCTTGAGGCAACTTTGAGGATTTTCTGGAGCACCTGTGCTTAGACCAGACTTCTGCCAGCCTTCTTCTTAGAAAACCTATTTTGGCGGCAAAGCTTGCATCGTATTCTGAGCCATAGATACAGATTCTTTGAAGATTCCCAAAGTTTAATTTGAAAGCGACCTAGTCTTGGCAAGGTCTCCTGAGGGGTTGTTTTCGCTTCGCCTCCTTCCTCTGCATGTCCGATTTGGCACAAAGACATTGATTGGTTGACTTCCTATGCAGTGAGGTAGTCTTGCGATTGCAGCTGCACAGCAGATGTGCGAAGCTCAAAGTCGTTGTAATTGTATGAAGAATCGAGTGCGCTGATTGGTATTTTAGCACTCTCCAGTGTAGACCTTGAGAAGAACATGTCGAAACCCATCTCTGAACATGAAAGGTATCGCCTGTCAACCTGCTGGTCGGGCGCCTGCCTAAGGTTTGCAGCTCCCTTGCCGCCACAGTGGTCCGAGCAAGTGGACGAGACGAGCTCTCGTGTTGGGGTGCCTGGATAAACAGATAAACAACAACGACGTGAACCTTCCGAACGTGGAAAATAGGTTGGACCATGAAAAGCCAGCAAAGCAGCGCAATGATACAGGATCTTCCTCACGCTGACACAACCACATGTTTTGAGAAGTTATGGGTGTGGAATGGGACTAGAAATAGCGACCTAGCTATGGACGAATGGATAGTGTCCCAGTTCTACAGTTGAGATGTGCACTACAGCATTTGCGCCATGCAGCAGGTGTACTTCTTCAACCGTGCCACAGGGGACTCGCTTTGGATGCATCCACGGAAGTCCATATTTGAGGAGCTGTGCTTGATGCTTTGGGACATTTGGAGGGATGCCAGGATGGGGTTGAATCCAATGAGGTCCTTGTGCTTGACCTGAGAAAGACTCAAGCATTCATCATCCAAGATCTTCCGTCTACCATTACATTCTCAAAGCTCTGTAACTTGGAAATCCTGTCACTTCCAGAGACTGACCTCTTTACCCTTTCCTTCCAGGATCTTCTTCAAGAAGTGCAATGTTGGCAGCCAGACAGCAGCCTGGAGGTGCCATGTTCATCCATGTTCCACATCTTCGCGCTCCTTTTTTTTCCGCTTTGCAGCCAGGATATAGCAGCCAGGGCCGATGCACACCTGCGACAAGCCCAAAGGAATGCTGTAGAGGCGGTCGCTTTGGGTTGGGTCGCTCCAAGTTGCAAGAGTTACTCAAACACCTCTAACACAGCTTAGACAAAGTGAATTGAAGTAAAATGTGTATGCAGAGTACTCCAAAACTGCAACACTACATAAGGATAGTCCAGGATAGTGCTGTCAAGTTCAGCGTCTCACTTTGAGGCCCTTGCACAGTGGAGTGCTTTCGATGCTCCACAGGCAGGTGAGAAGACAGCAGACAAAGTAGCATTAACTCAGCATGGAACGTTCAACATTTAATGATGCACATGGCTTCAGATACAGAGGCATATGTGATTGAGAAAAGACATTCTCCCATCTCGTGCTACAGAAATAGCTCTTGTCCTGACCATGTCCTATTGAACAAAGTTCTGTGAAATCCAAATTCATGGTCATGCAAAACCTGCAAAACCTCCGTACTGCAGCCCTTTTCGGTCCATGTGTTGCCACAAAAGGCTATGTCCTTGGTGGCACCTCAAAGATAAGTTCTACCATCCGTACCTGACCCTTTCTCGTACAAATTCAGCCTCCAAGAAATTCAGCCGTTCATGAAGGCGGCTACCTTACAGATCTCCAAGAAATCATCTATATTTGCCGTGAAGAGTGCTGCTGACAAGCTTCGGGTACAGTGCTCAGCGATTTGCCTTTGTGCTTCTGCTTCTGTGTTTTTCGGAGGCTTTGGATGCGGTTACGGATTCTCGGTCTGGCACACACAGTGATGCTGCGCCACGTCAGGTGACTGGTTTCCTTGCAGCGATCACAATCTTGGTTTGTGTGGCTGACTATGTTCTGGCAGAGATGGGTGGCGAAAAGGTGAGCTGTTCTTGCTTTCCAACATGGTTCGAGGGTGTTGATGGCTTTGGTGAGACTGTTTTTGCAGAACCCAGGAGTTATTGTCTGAATCGAAACACACATTTTATTTCTTCAGTCATAGAGACTGAGATAGTTGCGGCAAGGATATTATTTACGGACTGAAATGGGGGTGAACCATGCACAGGCTGTACCAAGCGGTGGCCGTTCCTTTCTCATCGAGACTGTCACGGTGCTTGTTTGCATGCCTTGGCCTTGGAAAGTCTGCATTTGGACCGGTGAAGTGGACTTATAAGAAAAAAGGCAAAAAGGCAAACTTTTCATAGGTGGACTTCATTCTGAGATTTCGATCCACGGCCCAAAAGCGGGTCTTGAGTCGTGGGCGCCTCCATACTTTCAAGGTTGCTCCCTGCTGCCTTTATGCATGTCTCAAAGGCTCGGGTAAATTGAATCTACACTCTGATGCGCTGTCACGACATTCCTTTGCACTGAATGAAGTTGTAACCAAGTGCTTGGGGACTGGACATGGGTAGGTGGGCATGTGTGGCAGAGTCCTTGATCTGCAGGCAGCCTTCAAAAACCCTGCTGGCAAAGAGAGTCCCAAGAATGTGCGTGGGAAGATGATCAGCAGACCCATGGCCGAAGACAGAGGCATATGCTAGAATTGAAAGGGACAGCCATATTCATTCCTTTTGATTCTTCGTCAAAAATAAATCCCCTACTTTGTTTAAAGATTTCACAATCATTTGCTGGGTCCCTTTTGATCATACTGGTTGCACTTGTACCCTGGCGAGCAAGCTTGTAAGTGTTCTTTCTTCCTGGAATATTGCAATGCTTTGCATTTGTAAAACACTGCTTGCATTTCCTTTCTTGACTGATTTTAGCATCAAACAGCCAATCTTTATTGATTGATATTAAGGCTGGAAGTTCGGAAGATGAAAATCATGCCAACTTGAGGAAGCACTGCAACTTCCCCTGTGGCCTGTATTCCAAGGTGATGGCCAGAAGCCACCAAAGTCTGCTTCACAGGCAGCTTGCAAGAATGCACGGAATGTGCTTGCCAGAATCTTCAAGCAACGGGGGAACTGCTCCACTTCTTTGTGGGCGATTTGAAAAGACGGCTGTTGAATGCGCTTGGGATATTCTTTTTGTTGTCAGATTCCAGGGATATATCAATGTCAATGTACATAAATGATGATACATGTAGGTTGTCTTGTGGGTTGCGAGGTATCTTGCTCTGACTCCACAGATGCACCAGAGTCACCAGAAGAGAAGGACACAGGAAGCGCAACTGAATTGCAAGTTGGATGTTAGTTGATGTGATGTCTCAACAGCAACCTACAGTGATGGGTACATGTTTGTGAAATTCCGGGAAGGAATTCATATAGTTATTGGTACTTTACACTCCTTGATGCACAGCAATGCAATGTACGGAATGCAGTGGACGCTGGGG
>DF245144.1:0-12205 GCA_000507305.1 Breviolum minutum Mf 1.05b.01 | reverse complement strand
AATATATATAGTCGAAACCTCACGTGAATGTAATAACTAATAGTGGCAACAATTTTTTAAAAGTTTTCCAATCAAAGAAAAAATCCTATTTTCCAAAAAAGAAATGTCCAAACCTATCAAAAAAAAGTAACCTTCAAAAAAGTTACAAACTACTTATGAAAAAGTTATAACTAGTTATAACTAGAGTTATGGACTGGATATTTGACTGCAACATAAGTAGGTTATAAGTAGGGTTATAACCACCACCGAGCACTATAGTATGAAGATCCATTTGTTTTGAACTATGATTTTCCGAAATTTCCTTCAAAGGTTATGGACAAAGACTATTGGCAGTTTCGCTTCAATGTTCAGATGACAATTCCTGAGCACATCACTCTTTTGGAGGGTAGGGGCATGCTGGCATCCGTCCGTCACAAACTTCGATCAGTGGATTCTTTTGGAAAAAAGGCATCTTCACTTGAATGACAATTTGGGGATGGTGCTGGCTGCTGAGAAAGGAAGATCATCCACTTTTGGCACGTTGCGTATTTGTCGTAGTCTTTGCGCATTGTACCTTGCATCAGACACATCATTTTCACACAGATGGATTCCGAGTGAACTCAATGTGGCAGATGCTGGCTCCAGAGTTTGGGAACATCTTCGGAAATCACAAGATGTTGTTGGGCGTTCCGAAAAAATCGCCAAAGAAGTGCAAACAGATAGGATTGCATATCCAGGGCGATCCCAGCCTAGCAAACATGGAGTTTCTCATTTTACTCCCGGAGTTGGACATGCATCAGTCCGGCAGCTCAGAGGCACTTCTTCGCAGGATGCTAGATGGCAAGTCGAAGGAGGAGAAATCAAAGAAGAGAAAGACTTTTCAGGAATCTCGAATTCAGAAGAAGAGGTTCCCAAATCAAACATTGCTGGAACAGGAGGCCATCTCAAACGAAGTGGCCAACGACTACATGATTCGAATGCAAGCATTCAGAGTATTTGTCAAACAGGAACGTCTGAATGTAAAGGGCGAGACCAACTTAGACAATGCTTTGACTTACTATCTGAATTATCTATTCGAAGAAGGTCACAATTTAGGAGATGGCACAAAGACACTGGCAGCAATTTTAGACAGCCACCCCGGATGTGGCCAACGGGCTCGGCTCCCCAGGTCACGCCGAGCTCTTCAAGGATGGAATCGTTTGGATCCACGGAAGACTCCACCCCCGTTGCCTTGGGGGTTGGTGGCATTGATAGCTGGCAAAAGAAGGCCATATCATCGAATGCCTGACAGTTTTACTGAGTTTCGTGGCCTACCTTCGTCCAGGGGGAGCCATTTCCATCAGAAAACAAGATCTCATCCTTCCAAATTGCAGCTCGAATCATTATGCCATCAATCCCCACCCCTCGAACCGGGAAGAGGAATCCAAGATGGGACTTTCAGACGAATGCATTCTATTGGACTCAAGGGTGGTACCGTGGTTGGGCCCTGCATTGCACAGCCTAAGACAAAGGAAAGGGTTTGCGCTTCTCCCAACCAGCCTTCCAACTCTTCGAAAACTTTGGCAAAACACACTGCACAAAATAGGTCTTTCAAGCCAGTTCGCAGTGCTCTATCAGCTGCGTCATGCCGGTCCCAGTCACGACAGGTTGACGAGGGCAAGAAGCAGTCTGGAGGTCAAGCTTCGAGGACGTTGGACGTCGGATGCATCAGTTCGACGGTACGAGAGACATGTGTGGGTGGGTCAAGTGTTCCAATCCCTTCCAAAGAAGATTCAACAAGCTGCAATCCCAGGACGAGCTCTACCCAATGGTCCAAAAGTCTTTAGGCCTAGATCACACTCGGAAGAGACGTGGGTGATTGAGATTTTCAGTGGATGTGCTCGATTTCAGCCTGTCTGCCTCCCACACCAACGTAGCCCTTAGGGCTGTGAACGCAGTCGTGGCCTCGGACCATCCGGAGTTGAGCTGGAATGGAAAGCTCAGTTTTGATCAAGTCAAATCTCGTGATGCAAATTTGGCAGAAGCCTGCACCTCTGGATTGGCTTGGCGAGTCATTTCCCGCGCAGTGACGCATCAGTTCCCGCAGTTGGCGCATTTGATCCAAGCAACGCAAAATGCATCAGGACAATTAGCTCGAGGAGAGCATGAGGTGCAGATGCACCTCGATCAACTATCTTGGTGTCATTTTTCTTGAAATTTCACTTTGTGACACAATATAATATGTTGTGTGTTTTTTGTGTTTTAAGATTGTCTATTGAGATCAGCGCTGCACTGGTCTAGGTTGTTGCGGATCCACACGAAGATTAGTAAAGCTCAACGTGAGTCCAAGACATTGGACTACAAGGACGTTAAGGATGAGCTGCTTCGATCCAAGCCACAGTGCAAGGGTTCACTCCCAAGCATGTGGAAATTCTGCATGCGGTTTGGCGGTGAAGGATTGTGGATCAGGGGGCTTGCAGACTGGGTGGCTGACAACGGTTCAACCCGACAATTGGGACCTGAGTGTCTCCGGACATAAAGCCAGTATCAGCGCAGCAACTGCCATTCCTGAGACAGAAGCTTCTGCAAGCTGGCTACATGGCGCCCCAATTGACTCTCCAGAATGTGAAGAGCATCCTCTTTGGCAAAGATATGGCAGAAACAATGGTCAATCTTTGTGAGGTTTTTCAAACATTGACAAAGCTGATGAAGGCCCATGCTTACCATAATCACACTGCCATGCATGGATTGCAACATGCTTGTGGCAGCAGGGAAGCACCAAAATCCAAATGTGACTGATCCACGTCAATGTGCCTTGCAGTTTGTTGATGTTGCAGAGGAACTCATCAAAAAAAGGTTGACAGATAAGTATGACTCCTTCGTCGTGACTGAGGGTGCATCTTCAGCTTCCAGTGCCAAGCCTGGTGCCAAAGGTAGGCCTCAGGAGTTGGTCCCACGGACTTTCGATGAGAATGGCCAAATTCCATGGCATCAAGTTCTGAAAGAGCTTGGTTATGAAGTTTCATCCCATGTTGAACGCAAGAAGGACAAGACCACTGCTTGCATTGAGAAGATTATTGATGATAAAGTGATCTTGGTTGTGGATGAATCAGTCATGGCTGGAGGGAAATGCCAAGTTTCAGCAAGTTCTTTCACTTCAGGCGAGTGGAAGGTCGTGAAGGAGCCCAAAGCGCCAGAGTTGGCGAAGGTCATTCTTCCCCAAGACTTTAAAGAGTTAAGGCACATGTATGCAAAAGGAGCACTTATCAAGCAGTTGCTTGACATGGAGAAGAAGGATGAAGTTTCGTCAGTTCCATCCCAGCTGTTGTTGTATCAGAAACCGCAGCTTGTGGCAAATTTATTTTTTGTTCAGTTGTTACCCCCCGCTGTAGTCATGGTAGAGTCAAACACGGTTGATCTATTTTGGTTGTTAAGCATGACTGCGTGTTTATGTATTGCTGCCCCCAGTTATCAATGCCTTTGATCATGCAAGGAAGATGGTTGTTAGCAACGCCAGCTTCAAGGCCAACAAGGCTGTGCTCATTCCAATCACGAACAAGATTGAAGTCATCGACAAAGAGGATGATCACAGCAAGATCAATCCATCAGCTGTGCATGTGGACGGGAAGCATGTGCTGCCCAAAGGTGAGTTTGATCATCTAGATTTCTACTTGATGTCACCAAACTTGAAGGATTGCACATGCCCATATTTCATGGTTCGGTCTCATGACAAGCTGGAAGAATGTAACATGACGAAATCTGGCTTGATCATGAAAAACAATCAGCCCATCAAAGAAGGTGATGAACTCAAGTTCTTTGTTGCAAAGAATGCCAAACCTGATCCAGAAGCTTTGAAAGCCATTCCAGAACTTAAAAGGCGTAGGACAACCAAAACCGCAGACTGAAAGGCATTGCGCTGCACTATAGGTCTATAAGTGTTGAGCTTGACATGCATCTCAGAAGAAAAACTGTTGTCCGCTGCCAGCACCTTGATATTGACAATAGAGCTGCCCTTGAGCTCAATTTGAACTCCCTCGCGGGCCTGTAGCCAGGTTGGCCCTGCTTATATTCATAGGCCATGGTTTCAGCCTCTTTAGTTTGTCAACATCTCAAGCGTCACATCAAACCGCAGGGCCATGCACTATAGTATAGCTGGCTCGCATGGCAGGGTCATTACAGCTCGCCATATCGTGATTTTGCTCTATAGATCTTTTGTGAGTTTTCTTGTGGTACGAACTGGACTGAAGTCAACAGAATTTCGAGATTTTAATTCCCATTCCCATCTAGCTTGTATGCCCTGCCCACGTGCATCGTTAACATAGGCAGTGCTCATGGGGCTTGGATCTCAGTTTCTCAGCAACTTGACCGACTACAAGATTGAGCGAAGAAAACCATCAATTCCAAGAAAGAAAATAAAGTAGTGAAATTCCAATGGTAAATCAAAACATCAATGCCAATCCAAAAGCAAACGCAGAATGAACATGAAACAAATGAGTCACATCAGAATGAAACGGAAGGAGTCAGAATCAACAGCTGTTATATCAGAACTTTGACATCATAAATCTATATAAACGCAGGGCCATAGCTGGCTCGCTTGGCAGGGCCATGACATGTATAAGCTCGCCATATGTGGCATTGATGAAGTTAGATCATCTGTTGGTTTTACCCTTCAGGCTTGAACTTCATACCGAGGCTGAACCAATGCTTATCAGGTCGGGATCCCATGCAGTAGTCAAAGACTGACATGAGAATGAACCAAAGGAATCTTATCACAAGTAATGCAAGTGTCACCCTGACACAAATCACATCCTAGGATGAACCAAAAAAGAATCACATCAGAATGAAACGGAAGGAGTCAGCATCAACAGAGTGATATCAGAACTTTGACATCATAAATCTATATAAACGCAGGGCCATAGCTGGCTCGCTTGGCAGGGCCATGACATGTATAAGCTCGCCATATGTGGCATTGATGAAGTTAGATCATCTGTTGGTTTTGCCCTTCAGGCTTGAACTCAATACCGAGGCTGAACCAATGAAGCCAGCCTGCTTATCAGGTCGGGATCCCATGCAGTAGTCAAAGACTGACATGAGAATGAACCAAAGGAATCTTATCACAAGTAATGCAAGTGTCACCCTGACACAAATCACATCCTAGGATGAAACAAAAAGAATCACATCACATCAGAATCAACAGAGTGATATCAGAATTTTGACGACATCAAAAATATTTATAGCTGGCTGACTTGGCAGGGCAATGCGGCCTTTACAATAGTAGCTACTGCCAGTAAAGAGTTGAGATGTTGACCTGCAATTACATTGCTACCGAATAGCCAGGAGTTTGGAAAAAGAATGAACATTGAATCTGAAGGTTTTTCAATATATGGATGGAACTTGTGTTTGGTAGAAAGTGTTTGGACGAGCCATATATAGGCCCTGCCCTGCGAGCTGTGGTTGGTCAGCCCTGCAATCACGCCGTAATTTCACATTTCTACATATACAGTCACAACGCTGTGTTTGCAATCGATTTTTGCTCTGGAAGATTCATGGTTCGTAGCAGGGCAGTGTAGCCCGCGCGCAGGGCTGTATCAGATACAGCTCGCGTGATGGAGAGCGGTGATGAGGCAAGCGGCGCTGAGCCTGAAGATGGCGAGATGATCATGGAGAAGCAGGTGGTGATCAAGCTGCCGGGTTGCAAAAAGAAATGGGCGCCAGAGTACAAAGAGATTGGTGACAGGGTCTTTATCAAAGTGTGCAAATGGGACAGGGTCATCTCGCAGTGGATCCTTGGGAAGGCCATCGCATTCGGTAAGAAGGACACCACCATCAGCTGCGAGTTTCGGGAGAACCTGGTCAACTTTGAAGTTTACAGTCTATATATTTGTATATATATATACCTATATATTTATATATGTCAATCGTCAAAAAGCTGTTTGTTTTCTGCAAAACTGGTTCAAGATGCTGGTGAATCTCAGGCCTCACAGAAAGCCCGGGAGGATGCTGCTGTGGATGCTGATGCTGACGATGGGCAGGCACCTGAGGCGTCTGAAACAAGGAAGAGAAAACTTCCTAAGATCACCAATGCTGATGCAGGGCTGACACCAATTGTCCACGTATCGGTTGGTGGCGACTGGTAGCAGCCCTTTTCAATGTGTCGAGAGAGAGCGCCATCTGGTTAGAGTACTCACCTGGTATTTTGTTTTCATTGAAAGGTTCCATTTTAGCGAGCCGAGAGGCGAAGCTTCCTTCGCCTAAGAAGAGCCCCAAGAAGAAGCGAGGGCGAAAGCCCAAGGCTTGACGGTGGAGAAATATGAAAAAGGCATTGTCCGAGCTATAGTCGCACTTCCTGTTCTCACTTCCTGTTTTCCTTCTCTGCTTTCCCTTGCAGTTCTTGATGTTTATGGTTCATGTGTGTGTGTGTGTTTAAACCGATGATGGTACGAGTTAAGGTAGTGGAAGTGTTGTTCAGTGGATTTTGGAATACAATTGTTTGGTAAGATGCTAGGGCGTGTTTGGACGAGCTTCATGATGGTCAGCCGTGCATTTCAGAACACGCCTGCATTTTTCCATTCAAACCTCCAAACCAGGTAAGTCCCTTTCATGTTGTTGTTTTCGCATGTTGTTTAGAGGAGTATGGGCAACAACACAGCATGCCGATTGGCGCCACAGTGCATTTACAGCATGCCGTTTGGCAGGTAATTTGGGTTAGATTTGGGGTAGACATTCATTGCCATCATGGCTTTTCCACAGGTTCAATATCATATCGACAGGAATGAATGAAACAACCTGCATTATACCTGTTAAATCGGGAACATTCATAAATAAATATATATATATATAGATATTTTACAGATATATATATATATATAAATATTATATAGATATATTTTTATATCTGAACTCAAAAGACTCTTCGCTAAACTCACCTTCTTTTACATTTCGAGATCCTGATCAAGTGCATCCACAGAATTGCGTTAGTCAACACTATTGGATTGTTCCTTTTTTCTTCTTGATCTTCATTGGAAGCAATGGTCATGGCGCCGTTGCTGTTGCTGCTTCTCCTGCCGTGCTGCAGCGTGGCGCCAGATGGTCCACACATCTTGGATGAGCAGGAATCTTGGATTGATGTCACTTGATCAAGCCCCATGGTCGACTCGGATAGTGATGACAATTATCTTGAGCCATTTCAAGAGACTTGAAGAGTGACGCGTGGAATGACATGTAGAACCAAAGAAGTAGGTGCCTTCACCAATTCCGCTCTTCAGCACCACCATGCATTTCATTGCTTGCACCACCAAGGACCTCCGAGACCCGGTGGTGATGCAAACTCTGGCACGCTGGCGCTGAGGTGGTCATGGGAGAGTTGATCAAAAAATGAATGGTGTTTGGGAGTCTCAGTTGAGATGTTTGAATGATAGTGAGGTTGAATGTGATTTCGATGGTGAATTCATAAGGTAAGGACCAGTGCATGGGAAGATCATCTATGTTGAACCGCAGGTCGAGGAGCTAGAAGAAGCAGCTTGACGTCGGAGAGCCGATTGAGCATGAGGTGGAGGTGGCGTCAGAGGAATATCCATGGTCTGGCTCTGGAGAGGCTCGCTTGATGCCAACACACCAACAATTCTTTTTATGTTTCTGATTATAAACCATGCATGGGGCATCAGGCATGATGTTTGAAGTTTCAACTTCTTAAAATGTAATTTCATTTGCTATGCCCTTGCCCTGCAGTCGTGGGACCCAGAAGCAAAAGAGGAGCAGCAGGAGGGAATGAAGGAGGAGGAAGTGGTGAAGGAGGAGGGGGAGGAGGCGAATAACTGGGAATTGGGGATGGAGGATGATGGAGATGGAGGAGGGTATGGTGATGGTATGGTGATGGACGAGGGTATGGTGATGGAGGAGGAGGTGATGGCGGTGATGGTGGCGGAGGAGGAGGTGATGGAGGGAATGATGATGGAGGAGGAGGTGATGGAGGAGGGCATGATGATGGAGGAGGAGGAGATGGAGGAGGGTATGATGATGGAGGAGGGCATGGTGATGGTGGCGGTGGGTGGCACTATGAAGAAGATGAAAAGAATGGAAAAGGCGGCAAAGCCAAGGACAGCCAAACCTATACTCGCAGTGTTAGCTGAAAACACTTTAGTGTCATTGTTGATGCATTGTATCAACCTCCATGTGACGATAGCTTCACTGCAGTTCATGCCTATAGACATCATACAAAACATGCAATGTCAGTGCAGTACGTGTTGATGCAGGACCGAAGCCGCGCTCCAGCATGGCGGAACAAAGGCCCCAAGAAAGGGACAAAAGGAGAAAGAGGAAAAGGAGGAAAAGGAGGGAAAGGAAAATGAAAGAAGGGAGGAAAGAAGCCCCCCTGGGCCAGCAGGCCCAAGGGGGGCAAAGGCTCTTGAAAGGGTACTTGGGCTGCACGGAGTTGGCAGTACGTTATGGGGTGAAAAGGCTTGTCAAGGGTTTGGTACACAGAGTGGTGAGGTTGTGTTGATAGATGTTAGTTAGTTGAAGCTAGGTGTGGTTGTCGGTTGATAGATGTTGGTAGCTGTTGTTGGTCAAAAAGTTTCTTCTGTTGGTGGCCCAGGCAAAGGAGTCTTCGATGCATGGGGCGGCGAGTATGTGGTGGGAGGCTACCGCGATTGCAACGGAGTCTTCTACCCGCATCTTGTTTGAACCATTGAGTCGAGTCATGGAAACTTTGCTGAGGTCGACTTTGAAAAATCGAGTCATGAATGAAGACAAGTTGTGAAGTCTATCGTCATGTATAGTCGAGTCAGTTTGCACTCTTAAGGCAAGGCATGGGCCGCAGCCGTGCGCGAAGCCGCGGCAGTGGAAACGGGCTCTTGCAGCAAAGCATTGAGACGATGGCTTTGCAGGCCAGGACCGTAGACACGTTGGTCCGCAGATCAGAGGGTGGGGCGAGCTCAAGTAGAAGGTAGAAAAAAGTAGAGAAATCTAATATGTAGAGGAATCTCAAGTAAGAATGATAAAAATGATGCAAAGGCTCACTATAAGGGTGCAGGAGCCTATGGTTCCCACTATATATTTCTCAGGGCTCACAGTTGTTAGGGCTCATTATACCAACGTCACCTATATCAGTGGAGCTCGCCCACCCAATGCAAACCAGCGCTGCAATTTGCATACTTGCGGCAGTTGTGGCAGTTGGTGCGACACTGGCAGGTTAGTGCATGTAGGGCATCACATGTCCAACCTCACAACTTCCCTTTAATGCACCCCAGCCTAAACAAAACTGAGAAAAGCCAGTGCACCAACTGCGTTGTCACGCGCAGAGGAATCATCGTATGACCAATGGTGTGAAGTGCTTTGGGGGTGAGGGGTGAAGACCCCATCAACAACTATATTTTTTTTGCGTGAAAAACATATTCAAGTATATCCATCAACATTGTTGGTCATCGGTGGCGCCTGTTGTGTTGTATTTGAATCAGCTAGCCATACCAAGGGCCAAGCCACAGGACTTTGCCAGCTTTCGCTAGCGTATGGTTTGCAAACACCACGTGACTGTAGTTCATTGTTTGAGACTCCATGATAAAGTGTATTGATTTTGTGAGGCCTCCATTGTGTTCGAATGTTTGCTTTTGAATAAAACTCCATGGGGTTTTTTGTAAAACCTAGTCTGAATTTATTTGTTGTTTAAACACAAAGGAGGCCCACCGGTTTGCGAACCCTATGCCCGGAGCCGTGGCAACATTCGACGTGGCAGGCTTGCGTGGGCTTTTGATAGCCCGTAGTGATGCATGGTTTGACAACCTAAAGCTGCCAGGTCTGAGTAAAAAAAAATTTCACAAACATGTCAACCACCTGTCTGAAATTGATTTTTGCAATGGAGGATTGAAGACATAACGCTATATCGATTGGTCTGTTTTTGGTATGCCTAGGTGCAAAAGATCTCTTTCGATATCTTTTTGATCGCCCCATATCAAAAAAGATCTTTTTGAGCATACCTAGGTAAAAAAAGATATCTTTCGATATCTTTGTGATCCCCCCATATGAAAGAAGATATCTTTAAGATATCTTTTTGATCGCCCCAAGATAAAACAAACTATCGATCGATAGCCTTTCGGACACTCACACTTTGGACGATATTTGATCAATTTCCCAGCGTGATTTGGTCACACCATGATTTAGAAAAGGAATTGGCAGCGGTCAGTGGTTGTCGTTTCACACTGCCTTCGCAGCAAAGACTGATCTGATGGCCTGTACCAGACCAAAAAAAAGCCCTGAATTGGCGATAGTGGGATGAATGGACTTCCCAACGTCCTCATTTATGTTTCAGGTTTGTGAGATATATCCACATTATGTGTATGTTTCTGATTTCATTCAAATACTGACCAAACAAACAAACTCCTGAGAAAGTTTCAAGCCAGACCTCAACTAGCTTGCCATATGGAGTGCATGTTTGCGTGAGTTTGAAGGGATTCCCGGTCGAAGAATGCTTTTGAACTCGATGGTTTTGATCAGTTTAAAACTCCATTGTACCCCTAGCAGCATCATCCATACAGTGGTCATCGAAACTTCGCAGGGTTTGTGTGTGTGTGTCAAGTGTAGTCAGTACTTCTTGGTTTTCATCTCTGACCTTTGAATCTCTCCTTCTTCCTATTCTCCTTCCTGCTCTCAGATGCGAGCCATTGAATGCCCTGCAAAGCGAGCTGTGGAATCAGCCCTGCTTTTCTCAGATTCAGACTTATCTAGACTGTAACTCAGACTGACTGGTCATCTCAGCTGCAGTGCGGATTGAAATCACACATTGAAGCTGTTTGAGCGTTGTAGCAGGGTTCTCAGACTCGCTCCGTGCAGGGTCTCCAGACTCGCATCATGTCGGTAACCCCAGATCTGCAAGCTGACGAGAGCGGTGACAACGCTTTGCTGTATGAGGACTTCGAGTGCTCATACATGCCGCATACATGGGTGCCGAATTCATATTCGGTACCTGACCATAGCCAGTGGGAGCTCACAGTGCACAGTGTGCAGCTCACACAAAGAAAACACATCTATGAAGACCCGATCAGAACGGAGAGGGTCGATGTGGGCATGCGGTTGTACCACTGCACTGGTACAATTCAGCAACCAACTGGGGGGGACATGGTCCATTGGCCCACTCGCCTCTACAGGCGAGTGGGCCCGCCACTGCTTCTGGTTGTGGAATCAATGGTTGAATCCCAGCTGCATATGCGCATCACCCTGGATTTTCTCATCTCGGGCGAGAAAGCCTGCGTGATCACAGTGGGCAAGTTCCTGATCATCACGTGGCGTAAGATGAAGAGGTTGGTAGATGAACAATGTACCTTGGTGATGGAATGGGTGTGGTTGTTGAATCTTTCTGTCTCTTCTTTCTAGTTTCCTGTATCTTTTATTCTTTCATTTTATGTGCCTTGCTTAGTTCTAATCTTTCTCACTCTTTATCCTTCCTGTTGATGGAATTACATTCCTTCTTGCTTCTAGTGCTGTCTTTTCTTTGCTTTTGTTCTGTATTGTTTTGTTCTATGTTGGTATCATTGTTATGCGTTTGCCTTTCATCACAAAAGATCTGCAACATAATAATAACGACTAAAAGGAACATAGAGAAATCGTTGATGGTCGACCGGATCGATGGTGTAAATGCAGAAACTAAAGAATGAACTTTGAAGGTAATTTTCAACATATGTAGACCATATGGTACTTGTCTCTTGGTAGGACGTGTTTGGACGAGCCATATACAGGCCCTGTCCTGCGAGCTTTGGTCATTAAGCCCTGCACTCTTACCTCATTGGCACATTTCTGTCACAACAACTACATGTATGATCACGCTTCAAAGGAAGCAAACAGACACCACTACATAAACATATATGACATAAACATATGACAACACCGATGACCAGTCCATTGAAGGAACAAATAAAGGACATTACGCGATATACAATACAATGCGATCAAACAACAAAATCAAAGAATATACTAGAAACAAGCAAAAGAAACCATCACAATACGGAGGAAAACACAGGCTACAAAAGATTGTGAAGACATGTAAGAAAACAAAACAATATTTGACGTCCGCCATGCTTGAGGTACCACCCTTGGCCTCAAGAGCGACTCGCAGAGTGTCAAAATCTTTGACCCAGAGTACGCCCTATTGAAAAGATTCAACACAAAACGCTTTTTTCAACAGTAAGCTTATAAATCAACAGAAATGTCACATCTATTGAAACAGAGGGGCATCATTTGTGTTGATTTTGGGTTGTAA
>DF245143.1:0-20273 GCA_000507305.1 Breviolum minutum Mf 1.05b.01 | reverse complement strand
ACCCTAATCTTCCAGTTCCGTACATATTGGGAACCAACCTCTCAGTTGCCAATATATCAGGTAAAAACCCTTGGTTCCAATAATATAGAGAACTGGAAGATCAGGGTATATTGATAATGTACTGATATTTGCTAGATTCACCCCCCAACCAGTAACACTCCCCACTAGGATTATTACATTTTTTGTAGTTGATCCCAAACTAAACCTTTACTTTCCACCGGGGCGGCAGGTAGATCGTAGATATTGTGGTGAGATTTTATCACCCTATTCGGCTCGAAGAGTTTGCGGTTTGCACGTCAACTCTAGCCATGGAACGCTCAGACACTATTTCTTTCACTGTAACCTTCTCAAGAGAACTCAAATACACACACAACTCCATACGAAAAAACATCAAAGACCTTGCACCTTACGTAACTCTCCTTTCAAGCACACAGTTTCCCAAACACCCATTTTTCAGGGGCGAAAATGTCGTCAGGCTGATGATTCCTTGGAGCGTTTGAGTCGTATGCATCTAGCGAAGGCAGGTGTAGCTGGGTGGAAGGTCACGGTACAATAGGGTAGGTTTTTTGTATTAAGGGGGGAATCATCCCCCCAAAAGGCCTGGAGAAATTAAGAACCCTAGGAATTTTGGAGTCTTTTTTTTTTGATGAAGATATCATCTTCAAAAAACTTGGACATTTAGCAACACACACCGAATCAGAAACCAAAAGTGAGTCCATATCATGGTATACTAGAAAGTCGTGATACACAAATTGTGCATACCTTCGAACAAATGACGAATGGTCAAATCCAGCATACCTCAACCCCATGTGGGTTATGGATTGGAATTATTCCACAGATCAGATTCCCACAGCGAGGTGACATGGGAATCGACAACTTGATTGAGTTCATATACTCGTGCATCGTTCACATCATTTGCGTGTATCCCATGAACATGCAGTGTCACTTTTGCTGGCAATTGAGGTGTCAACTATACTAACTACAAATTCCAGTTTCCTTATTCCCATCAAAAATCACATGAACAAAATCACAAACTCCAACCGATGCTTGGAGTTCATAAAGACCCTTGGAACTCCATGTTTTTTTTTCACCAAGAACCATCCCAAGTGCTTCGTGAAACCACCGGAGGCCTTGGATTTTCAGCAGGTAGCCGCTTCAGCACGTGCAGCCACTGCGCCTGCCGAGAGCATGAGAGGCTTACATTCGTTGAGGCGACTCAAGTCGTAGAATGATTTTTTTTCCAATTTCATGATCTTGTAGTACCAATTTACCACTTATCACTTCAAATATCTTCCAGAATCCACAAGAAAGAATTGAATCACGAGAAGACTTAGCTTTTCTTTTGAAAATCAACTCAAGACCTTCTCACTTTTCAGTTGTGTTGTTTTCTGAATGTTGATGGACAGCAGTTTGGGTTTGCCAGGACTCAGTCCAGAAGGACACCTTCAAAAGGTCTTCGTGACAGGGAGCCTCGGTTGTCCGACGTTAAAACCTTTGCGCAAAGGCAGGACGGTCATAGGCCTTAATGGCATGGCGATAGGCGGTTGATTCTTGTGTTGAAGTTGCTAAAATCTAAAACCTTGATCACTATGATCACTTTGTAGACAAGGTATTCTATGATTCATTTTGAGGGTTGTTGGATTGAACAACTGCCATTTGCTAAGGTGAAGAGAAAAAAGAAGAAGCAAGCATCCTTTCCCTCACTGGATCAATTGCTTTCCACCGCCAATTGTGGACCAGCAGCTTGGAGAATGTTTCGATCAGGAGGATCTTGAAATAGAATTTGACTGGGTTGATGTCCAAAAAAATCATGTAAACATGAATGTTGCATGATTTTTTTGGATTTTTTAATAGGGATGAGCAGATTCAACAATAGTGTGCATGTGTTTACAGCTGGCTACACCTACCAGCATTCATCTCGCTACCATGCTGTTTGTTTTCATTTTAACGGCAAAACAATGCGTCCGAAAATAGGGCTCTTCAGATGACGACTTTTTGTTGGAATTTGAAGCTCGGTGAAGAATCAAATTCATCCAGACACGACTTGCTGAATTTTGGGAAGAACTGATGTGTGAATGAATCCATTGCATGAAGGTTTCAGAATTCCCAGTTAATATTTAGAAAATGAGAAATGTTAATCTCTGGTAGATATCAATGGACAATGACATAACAACTTTTATAAATCAAAACACATATCTAAAACCATGACTGAAGGAGCAGCAATTTTCTGAGGCGCAACTCTCATCAATGCTATTGAAAGACCGAGGCAGCGTGGCAAGTTATGGAATCATCAGTCCTGCTGGGTTGGGAAGTTTGTCACGACTGTGAAGTCTCAAGAGAACCTAAACGGGAAACATTTGCAACTGCTTCAGTATTCCAAATGTTTGGATATGTGTGATGTAGGATCTAACAGTTTGAAGGGAACAGATATCAGGTGTATCTACATGCTTTTGGAAATGCACATATTTGCACACATATATATATATATATTTATATTCATATACTTATATATACGTACATATATTTTCATTCATATATCACTTGGCATTTCACAATGAAGTGATTTTTCGCAGAAACATGAAGATCCTGTCGCTACCCCAAGCTTCTAACCTTTGCCTGCCATTCGCAAAGGTAAAGTGGGCTCATGTGGAGCCAGCCGCAATATCAAGATCAGCTGATGGCTTGTCGATTCCGAAAACTCACCTAAACTGTAGGAAAGTGTCCCATTTCTTCTTCAACAAAAAGCATGGTAAAAACTTCTAACCACATTTGAATGCCCTGATGTGGTTCTTAAAAAAAATAGACAATTGACACTTCAACCTCATGGGCTCATGACTGCTGATGGGGAATCATATTGACCACATCCCTGAGGCTACCTTTTTCGTATCTCCACTGCAGCAATGAAATCCAGGTCACTCTTCACTGCAGATGATCCACCCTCCAATCATAAAGGTAGAGAATAGTGTCAGGGAAGATGAGTTTTTAGTCTTGTATCCAAATCCATGGTGGGTGGAAAGCATTGCATACATATCCTTCATCAAATATTGCCACCTATCATTGACAGTCCATGTGCTTCCGCGGCGTGAAGCCTGCCGCAAAGCCCAAAGGGCCAAAGGTGCGCGTCGGGTTGTAACGCCTGCAGTGTATCCTCCTGCGTCTGTGTGGCGCACCAAAGCCAAGATCAAAAGGTCCAGATGCCTTTCGACGGGTGCTGCAGTGATCAAACGCAATGAAACAGAGACAGTAGTAGTAGTAGTAGTAGTAGTAGTAGGAGGAGTAGTAGTAGTAGTAGTAGTAGTAGTAGTAGCAGTAGTAGTAGTAGTAGTAGTAGCAGTAGTTGTTGTTGTTGTTGTTGTTGTTGTTGTGGTGGGTGTTGGGGGTGGGTGCCGTTTGGTTGTCTTTTCTATCGTTCAGCTTGACCCAGATGGCTATATAATGGACACCCGTTGACAAACTTCTGTGGGGCCAATATGGTCGGTCCTGGTGCCCCCCTTGTAACCACAGCATGGTTTGTGTGGGGTGCCCAGCCCTGTCTAGACAATGTATTGAAGTACTATACTGTATATATCCTTTCAGTTTGGAGGGACTGATTTTTGGACAAGCTTACATTCAACACATATCTCGTGAGCCTCATGTCGGTATCTGGGACATTCCTTCTTTGAGTCTGGCAAGGTTAAGACGTGAATGCAAATTCAAGTTGTTCCCACGTAACCGTCAATGAGCATCACATGTCAGAAACGTGCCTGCACTACTTGCCTTTGATTAGCACATACTTGGTCAAGATAGTCATCATCTCATGATAGTAACCACGGCATCATGATATTCACCTTCACGATCTTAACAAATTCATGATGATTCATGATGATAGCATGGTTCCTGTGTATACAGACTTTTATATTTGTATCACCAATAGCATGACACCCTTGTGCCATCTCAGGCAAAGCTGGTCTTTAGCAAAGCGCTTGCGCAGCTTGCGCAACCAGGGACGCTGGGAGGAGGTGTCGCACCGTGTTTCTTTTGCAATGTTCTTGAGAAGCATAGGGATGTCTGAAGTCAGTGCGACCAAAACAAACAAGACATACTTTTGGTGGTATTGAACAAGATTCTTTTCACAGTGCGTTGGTACGTTGGAATATATTTTGATACATCTATAGATTCATGTCATTTTCCCATGTGGCTTTGACGCCAACCGTCACGTACCCCTTTTGCAGGCCATCCAGCTTTGGCAAGATGCTGACGAACTGGAAGCGGCAGCATGTAGGGAGGTGTCATAGCAGCCATGGCCCCAACGGCAACACCAAAGTTTTTCATTATGTTCAAAATACATTCCCCATAAAAATACCCTTTGTAAGAAATGCCCATTAACCTATAAAATGCCAGGACTCAGGACCCACTTTATAAACCATTAAGATACTGTAATTCATGGGAAGTTTGCCATGTTAGCTCCAGGAATTCCATTGAATCCCAGTGTCCGACTCTACTTCGCAGGCCTTGGGTGCCATGGTCTCTGCAGGATCAGTGGAGGTTCGTGATGATTGGATGATTGGATGTTAAGGATATAGAGATGTTTGCTTAATTTCCTAGTCTATTTGCCCAGGTCCACCCCTGTGAAATTTAAGATGTTACTTTAATTTTGTTATTTTTTTTGAGCAATTTTAATGAATCCCACTCAAGGATTCGTTACAAAAGACCACACATTTTACTGTTCCTCCATGTTCAGGCAGCACATTTGCTGCGGCAGATGCACCAAGCAAAACTGGAGTTTCTTGGTGAAAGTCGACACAGCTGGGCCTTTTGATGTGTTGTAGATGGCATGGGTTAATGCATAGGGTAAGATGAAGATGCACATATTTTGCGAAACTAAAAACGTCTTAAGTATCATTTAAGTATCAATACATCATCACTCACATATAGAATATTATCACATAGAAATGGTAATGAAGGCATAACAGTTTTCTTTGGGATGAAATTGCTTGGATGTCCCAGGAAGTTAGTAAAAGGTTAGTAAGTTGGTTATAACCACAATATACTCCTAGCCATTTACTAACTTCCTGGGACATCCAAGTACAGGTGTTCCATGAATGTGCTGATCAACTCCCATAAGCTCAGGCTCGATGAGCTTTCGATAGGTCGAGCCATTGGGGCTTGTGTCAATGGTGGAGCATGGGTTTCCCGACTCGAAACTCAGTGTGGGGGAAGGGATCGGCAACAAAAATCGCGGCAGATTCCAAACGCATTCACGGAAGGAGTCCATGGATTTGGTTGGGAGGAGGAGTTGTCTTGAGTAATGACTTTTTGAATGTAAAAATAAATGTATATAAATGTTGTTTTGGAACTGAATCATGGGTTTTCTATGAACATTCCACCTGTAATAATGTTTTATAAACCTTGTTCAGCTGCTTGGTGTCGATACTGATACCCCTGATCAGCATCAGGAAGAGGCCATCAAAGTACTCATGGAGGTTGAGCTATGGCGCCTTGGAATTTCGTTCTCAAATTCAAAAAAATCCTTCAGAAACGCTTCTCCAACAACAAATTTTTGGCCTTGGAATCTATGCGTTCATTTGTCAGATTTTTAAGTTCTCTTCCTGGTACCCTGAACATCCATTTTTTTAATGGTTGTTTCAGTGGGATAATTCCAAATCTTTATATAAGAAGAATGGTTGTTTCACCAAACATCCATTTAAAACCTGGTTTGTTTGGGGTACCAGGTTTCATCATTTCCCCACCAAGTTAACCATCACAACATCCAAGTCCAAGCTAAATGTGAATGTCTACTGCAGGCGATGTAAGCCCAATGTGGTAGCCTACAACTCAGCCTTAGGGGCTTGTGGCAAAGCTCGTAGTGCTGAATTGGCTTTGGAGTTGCTGAAGCGAATGGATCGACAACAGGCGGATTTAGAGATTTTGGAGATATTTAGGGATGATGTGAGCAATGAAAACAACCCAGGTTGTTTAGGTTCTAGAGGGGATTATACTATCCTTTGTTATAGAGATTATAAAATATACCGTTATAGGAATCCCTCTTAACCAACCAGTATATTGGAAAGTAATAAGGGTTTTATCCGTGGCTCATGTAGTACTCATGTGTTTGTTTTGCCCTTTTTGGAGAAACTGGTTCTTGTGGATTGTTACATGATTTTATTTTTCTTTTGTTTTTATGCCATTTTAAACCAATTCGGAATCTCTTTGGACCAACCAGGTGTACTGAGGATCATTTTGATAACTGCTCAATTGAGGAATGATTCGACTCAGCAGCCTTGACAAGCACTTCGAGATGATGATAGGGAAGCATCATGAAAGATCAATGTGCTTCCCAGAAAGATGACGGCGAAGGGGAACTTGAACCTCATCCCGTATCATCCCCAGGACATCAGAAAGAATATCTTCAATAAACACCTCGTTTTTTTGTGTTCTTCTCAGCCAATGGCTAACCTTGAAACTTTTGAGGGTTACTTATTGAATAGGAAAAACAAAGTCGAAACGTTCTTTTCATGATCCAGAATGGCTGAGTAAGAGGATTATTTTCGGAGATGTCTAAACCATGGGAATCTAATCTAAGGGTAACCCCGCCAATGCCACTTTCCCCCGAGGAAATAAGGCCTTATTAAAGGATTATGAAGGCATCATTCATTCGTGGTTTTACTAAACCCATGACACGAAACACCAAAATTCTGCGCGGGGCAGATTTCCCGTACCTCTCGAACCTACGGAGCGGCCATTGGCGCATGTGGCCGTGGCCATTCCTGGCAAAGTGCCATAGGCGCGTAACAGATGGGAGGCATTTCTCGCAGGGAAAATGTGGGTACCCTGAAGAGAGTACTCTAGCAGTTTGCTCCCTAGATATTCCCCCATATGCCCTACAGGGCACTGCCCCAAGGGTACCTTTGAACTTCAGTTGTCTTTGTGCTTGGCCATGACATAAAGCATTATACAACATGTCTTGGTGTCTTGCTCAGAATAGGGGTTGATACTGGGAGTGATAGTGAGATTTTTCGAGATAAACATAGCAGCCGTCACATGAGGAGTGTTCAAAAATGTTGTGTCATTCTATTGTACTGATACCTAATGAGGAGCGAAGAGGTGACTGTTGGTGTTTGGATGAGAGTTGGACATACAGACACCTTCTGTAGAAAGTCAAGCTGAACTCACACATTTCCTAACTTAAACATATCCATGGCAAAAAATATGCCCTATCATTGGTTTGTCAGGCTTGCTGGAAGAGATGTTGCTTGCCTGGCATTGGTATCACCAAGTGATGCAAGATGATGCAAGTAGAGACCACATGACTTTGTTGTACCTTTCGTCCAAGGCGTTGTGCTGGAGGCCTGGTGGGTAGCCAGATCAGTTCTTGTTGAATTTTGCGTGGGACTTGGGCGACTATTGCACAGTGCATCTCAAAGTCTGACAGGCATTCTGGTACTACCGGAAAAACA
The DNA here is from genome assembly GCA_000507305.1 of Breviolum minutum Mf 1.05b.01. Taxonomy (NCBI): domain Eukaryota; class Dinophyceae; order Suessiales; family Symbiodiniaceae; genus Breviolum; species Breviolum minutum. The sequence continues at coordinate 12,837 of DF245143.1, read as the reverse complement.
CCACTTGTTCGAAATTGTCGCCTGTTTTATGGATATGATTTGAATTAGTATATGAATTAGTAAATCAAAGATCATTGGGGATAGTTATTTCAGTGTGCATTTTTTGACATCAATCAAATCATCCCAAACAGCTTAAAATGATCAAAACAATGGCCATTTCCCCCACTAAAATGACAGTTGCAGCAGGTTTTTCCCACTGTTTTTGGAGGTTTCCCATCGCAAGGTAAAAAAGAAACCACCCATTTTTGCCTATGAGGTGCTGATGCCGTGGCGCATGCGGCAGCAGTGTCAGCCTGTGCTAGGGCCATTGCTTGGAATCAAGCACTGGCCCTTCTCAGGCTTGGTCTATATGTTGGGGCCCTAAACCTTGTAACACAGGGAAATTTAGTGTCACTATTATTTCATGTTTCCATATATTTCCCTCAGGGACCTTTATTAACAATGTACAGTGTTTTCGGCAAGACCCCAAATCTATATCATCCAAGACCCGATAGAAAAATGCTTTTAAACATGACTCATGCCTTGGATAGTTTCGGGAGGAATCTAAGGCCTTCGTGGAGCATGTACGGTTTACAGTTCATATCGTCGTGAATTTGTAGATTAGAAAAACCGGTCAAGATAGTACATTATCTATGACTCCATTAGTTAGTAAATTGAAAGATAGTCCAAGGTCCAAGATGGTACATTATCTATGATGGATTCATCTACACATCTAGAATCTATTATCAAGTTACATTCAACATGTTCTTTTGTTTCGTCGATACATATCAATCAATGAATCGATTGGTCAACTGGTGCTTCGGCTAGTGGGTGCTGGTTGTTTGTCCCATTGAATCCTGGTTGTTTAACAGGGATTCTTATGATGCTTTATTATAATCCCCACATAACTGGGTAGTATAATCCCCTATATGGGTGTTTCCAGAAATAGGGGTACCCCCAAAACACCCCAAAATGATCATTTTTAGTAGGAACAAACATGGTTGGTACCACCATTTTTGGAAACATCCATATAACCCGAAACCAACCGGTGGTTTGTCATCAAATCTTCCCTCCTTGTCAGGCCAGTATGGCTCAAGGAAGCGGTGGCACCACCAGCCTTCACGGTGGCAGTGGCAGCCTGTGATCGTGCAAGCTTATGGCAGGAGGTGCCAAACAGGGGGGAAGCTTGGGTCCATTGGGTTGGAGTTGAAGATATGGAAATCATAGGATCCTGGTGATTCAAAGTGACCTTTTTGGGATGGTTAAGTGACCTTTTGGAAAGGTTAAGTGACCTCCAACTAGGGGATGAAAAGGTCACTTTGAATCACCTGGATAGATCTGGATAGTACTATAGATATATTAAATACGGTTGATGGAAGAAATCCTGCATCACCTGTTTATGGAAGAAACCCTGACCCTTATTGAAAATGGGGACATTCTCGATATCAGCTGGTTAGCCGCATTTCTTCCATCCACAGTATTACCCCTTATTTGGGAGTGTTTCCCTCGGTACATCAGGAAATCGCTTGCCATGCACAAAAATGACGCCAGGCCCTGGCGGTGTTTGTGGAGTCTTGGATGATGAAGTTTGTGACGACGCAACCTTGCAAAACTTTACTTGGATATATATTTGGATGATCTACATACAGCCAAACATATCAGAATGAAGATACGGCAAATGTATATATATATATGTAAATAATTACGTATTTTACACTGGATTTACAATATAAATATAGTATGCTATATATAAATACCATGAATATATGCTCGCATGTATGTCTACAGTACTGTAGATATGTACAGTATATGCATTCATGTATACGTGATATGTCAATTATCCATGTAGTATCCTGGCATTGCGGATCGTTAATATGACATGATCATTTTTAAGTTCTAGCATTTCCAATTCAAGGCTATCATGTGACCCTTAGCCGGAGCAGAACAGCTGCTTTTACATTCACCACTGAACAAAGGCCATGGAACGACCTTTATACTTGTTCATTGGATCTACGTGCGACAGACATGCATTGCAAAAATGTAAGTTGATATGACATGATACAGTTGATGGCTGAAATCCTGGACCATCTGATATGGCACATATCCCATTGTTTACAGGGTTTTACACATCCCAGGTGGTGCAGGATTTCAGCCATCAACAGTAGGACTACCCCAATCGATATACCATGGAGATTTGGGTCCATTTGCCCCGTTGCAGCGCTCCAAACACCGAGGAGATGAAGGGACAAGATGTAGCCAGAAGCCAAGGATACACCAGCTGTGAACCCCGATTAGTTGGGCAGGTGGCTCATGTAAACCCCACCAAAGTTCACCATGGTTTTTTGCCAAGTCTTACATGTGGTGTGAGGCTAGATGGTGCAATTCTCAGGGAAAAAGTATAGTTTTACTAGTGAACCACAAAATGTAAAACAATCGGACTTGCACCATCTATTTTCAAAACTGAAGTGTTTTGTTTCATTTGGAAATTGATTTTTGTGAGATGTGTGTTTATTTTTCACACGTGTGTTGCCTCATGGTTTTACCATTATTTGTACCATGACTAATCTGACACGAGTCTTGTGTCATTTTTGTTTTCCAGAAATCCTTCCATCTCACCGATGTTTTTCTGTCAAAGTCCAACTTGCTACCCTGCTAACCGAACTTGAGGCAATGAGTCTGAGCTGCTTCAACAGCGCCTTGAGTGCCTGTAGTCGTTGTAGCGAATGGCAACAAGCACTCCAAGTTGCCTGGTGATTTATGGGTTTAATGATTCGTGGATGGTGGTGTGAGTATGTGTGACTCGTGGTTACACCACGTCTTGTCAATTTAATGGCATACAGGGGCATACATGATTCAGTATCCCTTTCAAGAAAATACATCATCCTTAGAGGAAAACGCATTGACAGCACCAAAAGTACCATAATTTTTTGTCACCAAGTTGTGGTCTAGTCAAAAAGAGGGTTCACGTTGTTGGATGTTCATTCCGCTGTTGTTTCCTAGGAAGATTTGTATCTCAGGTTTGGGATCAAAGAACGCTTCATGACATGGTTTCTTCTGGCTTATTGATTCGATCCTCGGCAGATATGGTGCATGCAGACAGCATTTTTGACACCACAATACTGCTATATAAATGATCTCAATAGATGGAGTTGGATCACAGTTTCGAATTTCGGGCATCCTGTTGGTTTGTATCATCAAGACAGTAAAGATATGCTGCAAGATTGGAGCCTGAAGCTTGTTCAAACTCCAATGGTTTCAGAATTCCATACTTGGCTTCAGCTGCCATGTCAAGAGAAAACGTACCAAGGGGCTATGGAACGAGCAGGCAGCGAATCGGGCTTTCAGAAAATACAAATGATTGTCTTAATGTTTTCTTTGACATTTGGGATATCAAAAAAAATCAAAAAACGTCTGATGTGTTTCAATCTTATGCAGTTGAATAGGTTTTTTGGAAGATAGGAGTCGTCTCTGTTTGATTCTTTCAGCAACTAGGTTTGGCATACTTTTTCTACTATTCATGTACTGTATGTAATGTTCACGTGATGAGCAAACAACCATACACACCGATCGAGTCGGGCAGGGAAGTGGTCACTGGGCTTGGAACTCTTCGACAAAGAATCGAAGCTAGGTCTCTTGGGTGATGCAACATGAGTGTCATGACCTTGTTTGATAGATGTTGTTTTTTATGTATAATTATGTATACATTTGTTGTATATTTATCTAGTATCTACTATGTATAGTAACAGTAGTTAGTTTCAGTGTAGTTTAGCTTTGAATCATGTTTTCATCATCAGAGAAATGGCTTGAAGAAGCTTTAGTCATGTTGGATGTTGACAGCTTGTTGTCGAAGATTAGAGCCAGGATCAGTTTTGGATGGTCAAAATCATGGGCTATTTAGTGGGACCCATTGAGGCACAGTGGCCTTTACTGCTGCCATCTCATGCTGTGCAATGGCCAGACAGTGGCAAAGTGCGCTGCGTTTGCTTCAGCGCATGGAACGAGAGGAGGTGAGGTGAGCTTGAGCATTCTGATTCGAATGAACATGTCAGCCTTCTCAATAGCTCATGTCTTTGGTATATAGTATATACTATAGTTACTGTAAGAATCTGCGCTAGTATAGTTACTCTAAGAATCTGCAAGATTATGATATATATATATATATATTTACATGCTCGTCATTTACAAAGTGCAAGAAGCTCAGCTCCACGTTGAAACCTCCTAGGTGCCGATGACTCGGAGCACTCGCAATGCTGTGTTGCAAGGGGGCCCCAGATTTTCAAACCCAAAACAGGACCCAAGGTGTTGATGATAAAATCGGATTCGATACATTTTCAATATATTCTGAAAAACCTGGAATTTTGATAGATTTTCATATGTTTTCATATATGTTTTCAAGATAATATTTTTTTTCAGTGAGATCAACAAAGCTGTTCATAAAGATCACGATTCATGGATTGCACTCATCGCTGCATCACTCATGGTTCCCAGGTCACGACCACATAGCTACAGCAGAAATGTCAAGCAATACCTCAGAAGATGAAGACCTGAGTATTTCAAAGATGATTCTGACTTTTTTGTTTAAGGTTCGAAATTGAAAAGATATATGATATATGATATTTATATATATATATATATACATGTTTGAAATGAGAGCTTTTAGATACCTTGCCTTTGGCATTTAAAAGCCGGGATGTCTTTGCGATGGCTCAGCGGAGCCGTTGGCTGCTTGGCTGCTGCAGAATGGTATGACAACATTCCGAGCATTCGCGTCTTCTCTCCAGCAGAACGGCAAGAGGCCCAAAGCACCTTAGCCTCGGTATGACGTGACATGCTTCCATGATGTTCCATGCATTTTCGAATTAGTGACAGAGTAGGGTACAATTGAGCCGTTGAACTTATTTTTTTTTTTGGGGGGTTGTTGTTGTTGTTGTTGTTGTTGTTGTTGTTGCTGCCTGAAAGATCATACACTTTTTCAGGTTTGCAGTTTGTTTCCAACAAAATTAGACATTCCTATTTCATGCAGCCAACTATCAGAGATGTAAAGAACTTTCATAGATTCGTCTATATAGTGTTTCTCTTACCCTTAAATGGTTCTCTTTTTTGAAGGATGCTGGTAGCCAGCTGCTACTTGAAGGGTGTTTCGTTGCTTCCCACAACCAAAAGATCATGGATTTGTTTCGTTTTTGAAAAGTGCTGAGGCTTCCTTGATCACCATTATCATCAATACAAACACGATGAGTTCTCCCTGCATCGTCAGGTGGTGCTTTTGAAACGAGGCAAAGCGAATCAGAGCTATAGATGTAGTAAAGGACAAGTTGTCACCAAGGAGCCTGCAATATAAATTCATATATATATATATTATTTTTAAAATCTCAGAGATGATGGACTGGAGATGAAGGTATCCATAGATTCCTGCAAATTGCTTTTTTCTATTCCAATGAGAAAGACCAAAGACTTTCAGAATATATGCATGACAGCATTTTTCACTTTCTTGGGCCTTTGATTGCGAGATGATTTTGTGAGAAAACCCCCACGTTTTGAATGTTTTTGAAACGTTGTTCAGAGTCACAGATGGCAAGATGGCAGGTAACTATGGGTCCTTCAGCTTCGAAGTCCCTTTCTACACCAGTGTTTTAGGTGTTGGACAAGATCCTGCAGATGTTTCTGTGGAATCCTTCAATGTTGAGACGCTTGTCATTCGGAAAAGTGAGAAGTGAATGCTGAATAACTTACAGGTGAATTTTGGGTGAATTTCACATAATTTCTCTGAAGCATTGATGATTTTCATAGATGAAAACAACATCCCCATTTTTTGTTGCAAACATCTGAGACATCTGGATCTACTTCAAGTAGCTAAGGGTTGCTTTTATACGGAAAACACACCACCTACGGGTTTTTCTGGTAGTGGTATCTGTCAAACCCAAATTTTTCGTTGGGAGTTGAGGAGCCGACTTCCATGGCAACAAGGTGGTGCCACCAAGACTTTTTGGCGCTCAGTGGAGGGTGCCTCGGTTTTGGGTGGATTTTGTTTGCCAAGGATCGAAGATACCGTAATATCATATATACCTGGGTGGTGGCAACTCAAATACTTGTTTTATTGTTCACCCCGAAAAATTGAGGAAGATGAAACCAATTTGACGAATATTTTTCAATTGGCTTGAAACCACCAGCTAAATATATATATATTGTATATGTATATGCGTAAGTTAGTCACATATCTACACATTGAATTTATAGTATATGTAATGAGAGAGATGTGATGGCATATCCATGGCATGTTCATTTTGTAAGATTATAACGTATGTTTATAACGATGCAGAATATGTATATATATATACGGTATCGTGTCAGAACTGGAAAAGCAAGAAGATGATCATTATCATTAAATGTGAATGCGATGACAAGAAGGGGCTGCTGATGATGATGATGACATGATGATGATGATGATGATGATGATGATGATGATGATGATGATGATGATGATGATGATTACGACTCTGATCCTTTGCGATTGAATGCAATGGTTTATTTTTGATGCTCCTGTTCAATGATCCTTTATGATCGTTGTTGACATGCGTGCCCAAGGCATTACGGCCACAAAGACCTGCATTTGGGCCACATCTCAAGCATGTCCCTTGCGCCGTAGCCACTTGGATGACCTTTATGGAAATATGGTTCTCGGGCGAGTCAAAAAAAGCCTCAAATTTAGGGTAGTGGGTTTCTGAAAAATATATGGTCTATCATGTGATGTTATTGTATCCACATTTCTTTGATGGCTCTAAATGGTCTAAAAATGGTTGAATTGAACAACAATTTCCACCTCCACGATTGTAGGAAGAATGATATGATGTTTGCATTGTGATGCCGGTGAAGGTAGGATGGGGATGCTAATCTGAAAATTGGGAAGGCTTGAGGACAAGACAATGAACGACTGCACAACACATCACAAATACAAATCACATGTACTACCCTGCCTGAAACTAACAGTTGGCCCCTGAAAATAGACCCCTGGATTATGGGGGATTCCTATTGGAAACCCAACATTTTTAGGGGCTATTTCTGTTAGTTCCCTGAAGGGTAGGCCCCTCGGTTACTCGTTGAAACGAGGCATGGTCTATGGAGATTTGGAGCTCTCCGGCTTTTGCGGGAACCTCGTCATGTGTTGGTTGAATTTGTTTTTCATCGTCATGGGCCCTTCAAAGATGGAGCTGGTAACATGGTGTAACGATGTTTTTCGCCTATCCAGGATAGGTACTGAAATGGCTACCTTTTGAAAGAAACAAGCATGTTTATGTGTGGGTGGGTCGTGCTTCACTGAAGCATATGTGGGAGGGGTGTGAAATCTTCGAAAAAGACATGTCAGCAAGTGCCGCAAGGGAGGAAGAGAATCCTGGACCTAGCAGTGGTGGTTTCATTGCCAACGTTGGGGTGAGGGGATCTGTATTTCTCGGCACGCAGCAGCAGTTTTTGTTTCGCAACTGACGCTTAGCAAAATGGTCCAGCATTGTCTTGGACCTTTAGATTTCAAAACGTCCTCATGATGGACCAGCAACAAAAGCCACTTGGTGGAGCTTCAACGTTAACTGAGGTGAACTGGGCAAAGTTGAGCTTCAAGATAGTCCCACTGCTTACAACACAGTCTATGTCGGTGTGAAAGGTGCACCAGAAGCCTCTACCATCAATGCTCCCAAGATGATTTCCAATATCCCAAGTACGGAGAAAGTGGCCGAGAAACCCTTTTTGGTGGAAGAAGATGGAAAGTGGTTTGTTTATGTGCCTTTGGTTTGATTGAGAGGTGGTGAGAACATGGATGTTTTGATATTCTTCTTTTTTTGCTTCAAAATCGGTTCAAAAATCTCCAGGTGGTTTACACTTCAATATGATTTCAATAATTTCTCCATATTTCGCGAAAAAAAACATCATTATCAAAACATGTTTGTTGACAAAGAGGTTTTTTCCCCCAAGTGGAAGGTCCAACCCTCTTTTCATCCAGAGACCTCAGGTACCACGAATCACCAGTGGTGATGGCATCATCAACGATATTGAATGGCAAATTCCAATTGAAGAGATGCAACTTGTATAGAATTCGTGAAACTTTGTTTTTGTTGGATAGTTTCTCTCTACCTGTAAAATTTGGCATTGGTTTTTTTTCCCCCAATTTTTTGGATGAGATGAAACAAGAGTCGACTTTGTGTACACTCCCCGAAGTTTATAACGGCTCGCCCCTGAAAAATGACCGGATCCAAAGAGGAAAGCAGCTTTCCATCCATTTTTCAGGGGCAAACTCGCTGGTTAAACTTCGGGGGTGCAAACACCCCGGTAAACTAACATTGCAATGGAAAATGGACCCTTGGAAGATGTATTTCCTATGGAAAATGGTGGTATTCCATTGCTATGTTAGTTTACCAAAGGGTATCATTTCCAATTTTTTGTTTTCGATACCTTGATGTGCATATCACGACGCACCCCCTTTTTGACGGGTGTTGAGATGTCGAGTCGCTTCAAAATTTTGAATTTAAGGCAATGATTCAGTTCAGTTGAATCAGAAACAGGATTGAAATGGGATAACTTTGAGGAGGCTGGTATTTGTTATGTACATTGTATTATCATATTGGGATTATATTATGGCTTTCCACGATATTACATTTGATATCATGCGATATTATTCATTTCTTACATATTATATTTGATTTATTCTGCATTGCAGGTCGTATTAATTTTGAACCCCAATTCGGGATGGTGTGTTGGTTTGACTTTGAGTGGTTGTTATTAACGCTCGTTCTTTCCAGTACCTGTTTTGGTCGCCCAAGAAAATTGCCAAAGAATCAGGTATGTGGCTAAAGAAGGGGACACAGAAGTATCTATCAACGTTCCTTGACATTTTGTGGTTCCGTGCATCTTTTCCATGGTGGGACGTTCGGTGATGCAAGCGTGAACGATTGGAGCGGGAAAGGCCAACCATTTCACGACCTCACCCGAGTCAACTTGGTGAATTCCTTTTACCCCGAAGTCATCCAATCTATCACAGAATGATGACCATAACACCATGTTTTCTATTTTTTTGGTGAAAGTTGTCATCAATGCCGTTCCAAACCATGTAAACACTATCCACCAATGTGTGGGTTTTAACATATTTTGACTTGCCAACATCTCCTCCGTTTGAGGTTGGCATTCAGGGCAAGAAAGGCTTGATTTTAAGCCCTGCCATCTATCAAGTGTCAACGCCCATTCAGATCACACAACCACACTTTGTGATTCTGGGCCTGGGATTTCCTACCTTGGTTTCCATGGAAACTTGTCACCAAGAAGTGGCAGATTGGTGTCTTGGGAAAACATGGGGAAAAACAAAAATGCCAATTTCCTTCAAGGTAAAGTATGGGGAACGTTGGTTAAGATTGGATGTCTCTTTTACATTAAGGTTTTTGCAAATCTGTCCAAGGTTTCTTTCTCATATTTTCCTTTAAAACATCTTTCAGAAGCTCAGGGCATTCTGCCTGCAATCCACTTGGTGGCCGATGATGTTCGCATCGGAGGGGTTTTATTGGAAGGTGGTTTTGAGAAAGATCCGGTCATCAAGACAGAAGCACTTTTACTTTGGCATCTTGGCCTAACGGAGCTACGTTTGCAACGAGAAGTGTTGAGAGATTTTGCTGTTGGGAATGTGCTTCATGGCACCATCCCAAAAAAGCAGATTGAGAAACATTGGGAGATTGGAATTGTTGGATGTTGACACCCTGGGGTATGACTGGTTTTTCACCTATATATCCCAATGTAAGGGCCATACTAAAAAGACCCCCATCAAGTGTTTGAGAATGGTCCTTTTTGGGTGGTGGCAACTCAGCATTTTCACCCGTGGAGTTGGGGAAGATAAAACCACATGGCACTGGATATCCACCCCACTGAAGCATCGGGAAGCATCTAGCTGCACTGCATTAAAATCTCACCACACTGCTAATGCCGATTGGTTGATGGGTTGATTATATCCTGATGTTTTTTTTTGATGATTGATTGATGCACCATCATGTGCCGATTATTTATGATTACATATGATTGTTCTCGCACGATGATACATAATAATACGACACTATAGTTCTCTCTCTCTCAAAGTATATATATATATACACATAATATTTCTTTTTAATTTGCGAAGATCCCATCGCAGCAGGATGCTCTCAAACTAGCTTAAACATTTTCGACAGGAGCGAAATCTAGTGGCATGATATGGTGGGACTATGATATCATGCTTCTTGTGGGTTGGCTTCTGCATGTGGCGTGGTTTGGCAATCTGTCATTGTAGCATGGTCATTTAGCCACTCTGAATTCAGGACTGGGAATCGTGGAGCAGCCTCGGACATCTTTGCACGTGTGGGATCCTTCAAATATGAGACTTCCTTTCACCGCCCTTGCACGGACGCTCACATGTGAAATTGGTGCAACCTAGATGGTGTAGATGCAAGTCCGTTTCACTTTGGAAAGTCACAGTGTCGAAGGGTGTTTTGTAGGCTGCATATCGTCAACATTGTTATCATATCAGAAGATGTTTGATCTGTGGAATGATTTTGATTGATGTGCGATTGAACTTATTGCATTCTTTTTTTCTGGGTTGTTGTTGGTTAACACATGGTGTTGTTGAAGAACTTCATTCGGAACTCGAAGGCTAAGCAAGCAAACATTTTCGTACAAGTCGATGGCGTGGATAACGTCCTTGAGACTTGGTGAATGAACATTTCGATGGGTTGAACATGGGTTGTGACCCTATGGTGGCTCACAAGGACACGTTGACTTTTTTTGTTTGTTGCTTGTGGGGAGAAGTGTTGGTATGGTTCAACATTTGGAAAACAAAAAACACCAACATAATGAGTGTTGTTTTGAGTTGGTGTTTTTTTTTGAATTCGAGTGTCATCTTGTCATCCCAGAGTGATAAACCCCAATTGGCAGGCATTTTTTTCAAGGATTCCACAGCCATCACTGGTGTCATTGTGGAATGATGTAGGCTGGATGTATCGTCAATGGATTTTGGTTGATCCAAGGACCATGCTTGGCTTTGGCATGCTGATCATGATGATTGCAGCAACAAGTGGCCAAACAGCATTTCAGCAATGACCTGTGTGAGTGGAAATGCTCTGGTTGTGAACGGCGACAGGACGAGACTTGATTAAGATTATGGAAGTTTTTGGTCACGAGTTGAGGTACTTCCAAGAAATAGCATCCAGGACCATATAGGCAATCGATGGGTTAGGTTGAGGCCCACGTGGGCTACAAGTACCCAAAATATGTGTACATGAACCTTTTTCAGCGCATCAGATCGAGGATCGTTTATGGCTTACAAGCAGAGCATACTATGGAAGATCAAGTCTATTGGCGTGGCAATGGTGGAAAGGTATATTTCTACCAGAATGAGTTACCCTACATCAATCCTTATTATTGGAAACGAGGCTTGGCTCCGGATAGATCTCCAGTTTTTGAATTTCCATCTATCGAAAGTCGTTCGAACGACACCCGCAGGCTACAACTTTGGTATGGATTATGTCAGCTACCGCGTTGACAGTGATTGTTTTGACCATTATGCCATAGGACTGGGAGCGTTCTAGCGAAATTGCTGTAGGACTTGAGAGCTCTGAAATACTTCCCATTCAGCTTCCCGTGAAATTGCAGATTCAGCCATTGATGGCTTCGTACAACGTATTTATCATATCTGACTTGATGCAGGACTTGGCAGCTACATCATCAGCATTCAGCAGCTGGTCCAAATCACTGTAGTTTGTTTTAGGCCTGTAGGCCAGTCCTTTTTCTGTGGATTGGGCTTGTGGCACAGCGTACCAAAAACATGTGTAAATGGATGACATGCATGACGCATACCATGTTCTTAAGATCTTCATACCTTTGCCCTCGCCAACACACTAAGCGTATCAGAGAGAAGCCTGTTGCGGTGACGCTCATCATATGGAGTACTGTTTGGGCACCGTGAAAAATGCCCAGCATCAAATCCAGGAAACCTTCAAGAAACCTCCAGGTTTCAACATTGCGATGACATGATTGAATCATGGTTGATATTGACAGAGGTACGATATGGTATGACATGGTACGGTATATGATTGTTCTATGATACGATATGATATAGTATGGTATGTTGTGGTATGGTGTGGTATGACTGCAACCCCTGGATGGGATGAAGTGACCCTATGGAGCTGTTGGTCTGCACTCTGAGGGGTCACACCTTTGTGAGCAACGTCACGGTCTTTAGTGTTCCAGCAGCGGCGGTGATGAAGAATGCCCCTTGGATTTGAAGCAACGTGGTCTTTGATGGTCTTAGTGTGTGCAAGATATGTTTTATAGACTGCAAAGTTCATGCAATTTCAATTCTTAGAAAGATGATCATAGATCACCAGGCATCAATCATCCCAGTTTTGGTGGAATGAAAATTGTCATGGCTAGTTCAAAGACCAGCAGAGGTGTAACGACAGTTGTAATCTGATGGTAACCATGTGCAAAGTTTCATAGTCGCTGTGCATAGGTGCTATGGATTTCAACCGCAGAGGTTCACGGTCAAATCTGAATCTATTAGTTGCTAAAATATGCTAAAATGGACCATGTTCATCCATGTTCGGCATACCTTTTCAAACGAGGATCCACCAAGACCAGCTTGTACTGACCTGGTAGATGAATCCATGTTTTTCCCAAAAGCATCTCTGATGCTTGGGTTCTCGTTTAGGGACTGAAACGCGTGTGGGAGCGATACGGAGGAGAAGGATTTGCGGACGGTGCTGTTATTACCATGCTATTACCATGCTGTTGGGGTGCAGCTGCTGGGAGGGAGGTTGCGGGGAGGAATCTGCCGACGGTGCTGTAACCATGCTA
>DF245142.1:0-20860 GCA_000507305.1 Breviolum minutum Mf 1.05b.01 | reverse complement strand
GTATATAATGTGTTGCCCTTTCACATGTCTTGTTTCAGGTTTGCATGTTGTGCAGTTTTTGTACGTTGATATGTGCTGTGGAAAGGACCAATTGTTCCCCAAGATGACAGGTGCCGCAAGGTCTGCGACAAGCCCCAAATTTTTTCCCTGAAAGTGTTGGGCAGCCAAGTGAAGCAACCAAATCCCTGCATCCGCGCATGAGCCGCAAGTCAAACTGTCATGAATTTCTAATGATTCTTATTTACTGTAGCATTGATTTCTGATGAATTGGTACTTTTGCTTCCATCCTGCCCTACTTGAGTTAGCTGTGAACCATACACCCACGAACCGTTTCAAATAGATTCCAGTCTGCGGTCGTTGTTTTGCGACTGGTATCCATGGAGAGCGAGGTGCGTGGTGAGTACGACAGGAAGCTGCTGAGGCACGAGTTCATGTGTTTGAAGGTGGCAATCAGCATTCAAAATTAGTATCTCAATCATTATTCATATTTTTTCATCCATCCTTCGATTCATATATATCCAATCCATATATAACAAAAAACATTTCATGATTTCATAGTTATTCATGATTGTAATTCATAATCGTTCACAATTGCTCTTATCATGAGCAACAGTAATAATCATGATAATGATCACAATGATAATAGTGAAATGATAATAGTAATGATAATAATAGATATATAATAAACAATAATAATATATAGTGATAATACATCATTTTCATTTATAATCATTCATCATTCATCATTCACGATTCATGGTCATAATTCATTGACAACCATCCTCATTCATGAAATCACCTCTGTTTGTTTTGAAATCCCACAAACATGGCTTTGAATTCCATGCGACTGGTGGCTGACTTTCCATCAGACACATGGGGTTAATAGTTAAGGTTTGGCAGCCTGGCTGAGAACGGATGTTTGGGTGTTTTCATGGAAAGGTCCTTTCACCTCTCAAATGGAGACAAGTTTAGGTTTCAGGCACGCGCCGTATTGGCATGTGCAGAACTTCCACTTTTTCGTTTTTCCTCCCCAACTGGTTGGTGGCAACGGCAACTTGGAGCCTTATCACCCAAAACGCCGGCCCATCTGGGCGCTTTGGCCACACAAGCGTTTGGGATGAGAAGGGTCAAAAGATTTGGGTTCACGGTGGCAGTGGAGAGGACGTGCTCAATGACCTATGGGTGTTTGATGTGAAAACATCTACTTGGATAGATCAGTCAACCGTCGATCAAACGAACCGTAGTTCCACACAGGTCTCCTATCCTTCTCCGCGACTACATCGCCATGCGATGGTTTGGGACCCAGACAGAGATACACTCTGGATTGCCGGTGGCTTTGACAGTGGCAACTTCGTCAAAGAGGTGTGGAAATATGCGCACAACACGTGGTTTCGCTTTGCAGATAGTACTGTGCCAGGTCCTTCAGCAAGAAGTGACCATGTCGCAATATGGGATGCAAGCAATGCAGCTATTTGGATTCATGGTGGTTTTGATGGCATGGAGAAAGAAGATCTGTGGAAGTTTGATACTCGTGAAGGGAGTTGGCACCATATTCAAGTCAACATTTCACCTTCTGCCCGAACTAATCATGTGGCAGCCTGGGATGACACCAATCAGGCATTGTGGATCCATGGAGGGCATGCCAGTGAAGTCTTCTACAGAGACTTGTGGAGATTTAGTGCCAGCAACTCCATGTGGTCATTGATCTCCAGCAGCGGTCCTTCTGCCAGAGCTTATCACGTTTCTGCCTGGGATACACTGAATCAGATTTTTTGGATCCATGGTGGAAAAGATGTTGCCCCTCGAAGAGATCTATGGCGTTTTGATGCTCAAAACTACAAATGGCAATTGATAACAGACCATCGTGGTCCTTCCAGGCGCTTCGATCACGTGGCAGCTTTCGATGTTGACACAGGAACTCTTTGGATTCATGGTGGCTATAATGGCTGCGTTCTGAGAGATTTGTGGAAATATCAAATTCCGGCAACCGTGCCCATTCCGACTGCCACAAATGAGACAGACCTTACAGCCTGCCTGGTCCTTCTTCCAATCGCTGGACTTTTGACCATTCTCGTGATCCTTTTCTTAATATATTGGGCAGTCAAGCGTCTCAAGCATCCCAAAAAAGTGGTTATCTTGCCATCACCGCCACAGACGATGACTCTGGGGCCACTGTCACTACCGCAATCTCCGCCAGCTCCACCAATTGTTCTTCCGACTCTGCTGTCGCCACTGTCATTACCGCCATCCCCACCTGCTCCACCATTTGTTCTTCCGACTCTGCTGTCGCCACTGTCATTACCGCCATCCCCACCCGCTCCACCACTTGTTCTTCCACCTCTGTCAAGTACAATGGTCCACACTCTCCAAACAATCCCTGTGGAAACACTGAGCCGCTTGTTTCCAAAGAACACACAAAAACTGATCATGCCATCCAATCCTCCTCGACCAGCTCCTTCCTTAATCCCACAACTTGATCTTTGTGTTCCAAAGATGTTATTTTGGTCTTCACCGTTATTTCTTCATCCAGAGAACTCGCCTCCTTGTCGTGCGGCCCGAAAACGGGCCTTTGTGGAGTTTTCGGAGCACCTGGAAGTTCCGGTGTTTTTGACCAAGGTGCGGCTGAAGGAACCAGAACAACATGGCTCCAACTGGCAAAGAGAACACTGGAAGGTCCACACACCATGTTTGCCGCGACCAACTCAGCGTCCTCCAGTTTTAAAAAACCACGAAAGGCATAGAAGCAAAGCTGGACGCTGCTGGATGTTTGACTTTAAGTCGCTTGAAAAACTGAAAGATCCAACAGCAGATGTGGCTCCAAAGAAACATGTGCCACCTGCCTTGACTGAGGCCTTGAGACCCTTAACCTTGGTTGTTGACAAAACGGACAATCTTAGAACAAGACAGTCGCCATGTGAGATGGTTGCGATGCCAAGCCATTGTAGCTGCCTAATGTTTGAAATAGATATTGCGGATTTTGTGCAGTCCATGCCACCAGCCGTGTTGGCGAATTCCATTCCACCAGCATTGCCACATCCACCAGAACCAGACCTTCCATTGCAATTTCCCAGCTTAAGACCACAACTTCCACGAAAAATTGAAGCTGTGGCCTGCCTGAAACCTTTTGGTGCACCCAAAAAACGGAGTTTTTCAAGATCAAAATCTGCATCGTCGGCAGATGCTTCAATGATTCCTGGACCTGGATACTATGATCCTGAATATCCAGGCGCTTTTGGGAAAGTTCATCGACCTGTCAAACAAAGGTGCCAATGGCAACCTTGAGAACTATGATAAAATCATAGCACCAAAATGGCATTTCCCAGCATCCAAAGTGAGCTGGAAGCATGGAACAAAGAATTTCCAGCTGACAGAGCGAAGGGAGATCAAAATGAGTCAGCCTTTGTTCCAGGGGAAAGTAATACAATACAGCAACAATCTGTGAAGTGGCTGAATCTCCTTGTTGATTTGAATGCCAATCCTTCAAGAAACCGGTGCCACAAGACCTTAGATAGCAATGTACGTCCGTGTTCGCCAGGTTGGCCTTACGACGTTATCGGGAAGATTTGCAGGTGACCAGTCCCTGTTTCGGGGGCTAGAGGAGTAGAGTTGATTGAAAGAAACATGGGTTTTCCTTGGTACCAGAGTCAATACAAAAGGAGGAAGAATTACCAGACATTCACCAGAAATTCAGGGTTTCTGAAGCTTTTTTAGCCTTCCTTATGGACCACTCTTGATGTTCGACCTTTGGTCCATTGACTCTGCATGCTTGTCCCTGATTCTTGCTCCAGAGTGCTTGCAGATTGATTTGCAATTTGCATTTTGGAAGAATCATCAGTACGTATACATATCATAGCAATGAGGAAGCTTCTTGGTTCATAGGTCTCTACCCTACATCGCACGGTTTCCGATTGTAACGGTGTTTTTTTAGCTGTTGATATTTTGAATGGTTTTGCAATGCTGCATCTTCCTGGAGTCAAACACCTGAGGCACAGATCCATTCGGCTGAAGAAGTCATTCAGGATGGGAGTGGCCATGGCCTGGTCGCTGTAACAAGATCTGACACGATCTGGTTGCATTGGTTGCATCCCTGATTCCCGCGAGGATTTAAGCCCTGCTCCACGGTGTACAGCTCAGGTGCTTGCCGAAAAAATCCAAGAGTAGTTGTTGACCGTTTTAGTTCGGCCTATGGTGTAACGAAAAAATAAAGCCCCACAAAATCATGTTTGCTCTGTAAAAGACATCAACTTTCTGGTTGTGTTACAGCAGGCGTCGACGTCGCCGACATCGTCCTTGCGGTCTGTACATTCAATGTCGCCAGAGGCTTCATTGTTGGTGCTGCTTACAGTGACTTTGCCAGTGTGAACTGTGCCATGTGATTCAATACTAAGATACACCAGTAGAAAAGGCATTTTGAAGTCTTAACGACATTTTGAACACTGTTGTAGATATCCCGAGAAGAATTAAGAGGATCCATTCTCTAGCAGATACATGCAGTGGACGGGCAGATTCAGAATACTTTGACAACTTTGACAAATACACCCCTCTTCTGGCACAGGCCGCAAAATCCTCGCCACGCCTTTCTTAGGGACAATAATAGGGACGTCAGGAGATGTTGTCTGCACTTGCGGCTAGGCCCTTGCGAAATGGCCAACCACGCCAGTGCTGCTGGCAAGTTTCGCAGGGCATTGTTGGCGGTAGGACATTGGCTGAAGATTTGCATGTTCGAGATTTGCTCCTTGATACTGCCTGCTGTTGCATCGCATTGAACCTGTTGCACAAACCAAAAAAGGCACCTCGTGATTTGGCTTTTTTGCTTTCAGCATAACCAACACCTGAAAACAAAACATAGAAGGACAAAAGGAAGTTCGAAAGTCGGATAACATTCGCATGCCTCATCTGTGGCTTCCATCCACAAGATGGACATCAATTCGGCAGAAGCGAATCAAAATGATCCCTTTTCTTCTTAAGGGAAAAAGGACAAGGTTTTGAAATTTGGTATCACTATGATAATCTATGAACAATGGCAGTAATAAATTAAGCAAAAGTAGTGGCATCTTGGATCTTTGAGACATTCCACAAGCAACCTCTGATCAACTGGTGAGTTGATTAGCCTGATAGCACTTGACAGGCTCAGCAAAGACCGTCCTGGCATAGTAATAGTCGACATAGCTTTACTCAAGGCAGAAAGGGTTTCTTGGAGTCGAGGCTTTTATATAGTCCTCATCAAACTGATTTGGTTTCAAGAGGCATGAAGATTTTCCATGTCTCCCAAAGGAAAGGGGCATGAAGATTTTGGAAACAACCCCCTCAACAGACCTAACACTACTATTTTGGAATTTTGGCTATGATTCTGTTGTACATGTTCTTTACAGTTTGTCTCACATCGATTTCTGTTGGCAACCAATGGAACTGTCCTTGGATTGGCACCTCGATTTGGTCTGCAGGTATCATTCCACCAGAGAATTTTTCTCCAAGTCCTGATACGGAACGGTTCGGGGTCTTGTCAACTGCCTTGTGCCAAACATCAACATTGAAGCACTTTAGATATTGAAGATGTGTTGTCCCAATTGAAAGTTGACCCCCAGGATGCTATGTCAAGCTTAGCCAACACGATTTGTTTCAGTTAACAGATATTTTGCCAGGGGAGTGAGTAGGAAGAACCACAAGGATGCCATGGCACGCACCATTTGGTGCCAATCTCAGGCTTCAAGCGAGACAAGCGTTGGAGGTAGCCCTGCAGGAGATGTCGACTTTTTTTGTGTGGACGGCAAACTGACAGACATCAACAAACCGACATGAGCTACCATCCAAAGAAAAAAGGAGATACCCTTATTTTGGTAGTGGCCAATTTCACTCCATTTTTACATCCAACTTTTCACAACAGTCAATGTCAAGGGCGATCGTTAGATCTTCAAGTCAGCACTTAAAGCAACGAATCAGTGTCAGTGTCGTTCCTGGTTGGTTTGTTTTAATGAGCGGCTGTTTCCCTATCCATACGGTTGTGAGATTGGTTCACCCTGGTTGTTTGGGCAGGAAGCGCAAGCACCCCCAGCACCACAAGCTCCACAGGCAACCCGGAAGATGCAAGTCGAAGAAGATTGTAACAGGAATATTGTGCAATAATCTAGTTTTGTTTGTCATTTGGCTAGTTTTACAGATCCGTTCATCATCTGGATTTATTTGCGAAAGGATGCCCAATCATTGGCAAGAACAGCTGAGTTTAGCTTCATGATGTGTATCATTAGCGGAACAGTGCAATAGACATCGCCCATTCCCCGCCAAAAAGGTTCCGCAAAGAGACCCTAGGAGGACATGCGGGGGGTTCCCGTCGGGTGAAAGTGAGCGATCTGATTTTCCATGGTGTAGCCTAGCATAGCCTGGCAGCTAGCAGAGAACCTAGAGAACATCTGTCATGCACGTTTCAGTAGAGGAATTGTTTAACATCCGGAGGCAGCTTGGCCTGACAGTTTTCAAAATCTCCGTTTTTCGCAAGGACTGAGGAAAAGCAGGAGCCGTCGAGCGCAAGGGGTGTGTGTGTTTGCAATTAGAAGAAGCTTGAAATTTCTGCACATGTTTTTCTCGTGCAAGAGTTTCTGTTTGTTTCATTTCATGCGTGTTTTTGGAAGCACGATGCGACCGGGCATCAAGAGCCAGCAGCCTCCACCAGGATCGACGAAGCTTGCAGGCCTTGTTTTGGTGAGTTCGTTTGGAAGTCATCAAAATCAGACAGTATCGATATTCACTTTTTCGATATAGTATGGCTTTTCAAAGGATCAATTCAATAGTGTGAATTATGTACATCTCACCGATGAGCCTCACCTTTTTGATCATTTCGAAGGCTCCAACCTCTCGAGGCGTGGCTGGGGTGTCATGAATGTAACTGGTGATTGGTGACAGTTTAGCCTTTTTCAGCAGATTTTTGCCATCCCACACTGCAGCCGTTGAACCTCGGAAAAACACATTCAAATCAAGGTACGGATGTTGATCTCTAGTTCCCGTAGTTACCTCTATTTTTCTCCCATGTAATGATCCATTGAGGCAAGTTGTCCATTTACATGCTATGAACTCAGGGTTTGTTTCAAGCTGTTTTGGCATCCAACATCGATTCTCGCAGAAGAATGACGAAACAAATTGCTTGATAGAATGCTAAACGGCTCTGACCCGAGAGGGACTTGAAACTTTCTGAAGTGTTTGTAAAGACGTATTTCAAAAGACTTTGTCCAAGACTGCCAAGCATTGCTTTTTCACTACAGTGCTAACAAAAAAATGCCCGCGTTGAGATTTTGTATTTCAAAAATCCAGAATCCAAACTGGCGCAGAATTGCTTTATCAACGTTTTCATCTCACTTTGTCATTTCTTCGGAGCTTGTGTTGGTGATGGGCTGGGCATCAATCCTATGGTCCCTGATATCATTACCCATCGCGAAGACCTCGCAAGAACTGTCAGAGGCTCTTGGGTTCAGCGGACTTGCAAGATACACGACATTACGATATGATATATACGTATATTTATATAATAAATATATATAAGTATACATATTTGGATGATGCTCTCTTATTCGTGATGATCTGAATGATGAAACCTCCACTCTATGATGGATAGGACAAGTCTCTCAGTGTTGAATACCCATTCCATGTGGTGAGTGAAACGACTCTTCCAGTAGGAGGTACCCATCCAAATTGCAAAGCTGAGGTTTAACATTCAGATTTAGTGAAACAAAAGTTTGCACTTGACGATCAATCACAGCCTGCTTTTGAATGTCCGAACACGTTTGCTTTCTTCTGAATCGCCAACCAAGTGTAAGCCGTCATGGGGCCTAAGCACTTTTGGTTTCACTGAAAGATTCCACAAGCCTATGCGCTCTCGTAGTACGGCCTTGTTCCACTCTGCGTTCACAGGCAGCCACATGTGATGGAGTGTTTTTTGTACCTTTGCTGCATCGAGCCAGGAAAATTCCGCCCCCACCAAGGTCGGCATAGAGATTTTCTATATTGATAATCTTTAGGCCAGTTGAAGTAATGCAACAAACAAAAGGATTGTTGCAGCGAAGCACGCGTCCCTTCACTGTTGAGGCGACCTTCAACATTCAGAATTATGGAGTCAGCAAGGCCTCAAAATCAGCTGTACTTGAAGCTCTTGCTATTACCATCGACCGTAGCTTGACTGATGCGGATGAAAATTGTTGTTTGACACTTTCGGATGAAGTATTTGAAGTATTTGATACAAGTGGATATAGGTGGTGCATTTTCACTGCCCAAGTTTCCTGCAAGCTCTTGTACATCATAATGTGGCAAGACATGTCTTTTGACAGGGTCCCCAGCAAGCACCAAGCCCACTGTAGAGCCGCTGTGACTCAGGATATGATGTGGTCACCATTCAGGTTGGGCGAAAATCCTGCGAAATTAATGCGCAGAAAATCCGGTGCACTAGAAGTTAGATTCCGTGTCTTTCACATACACCCAAGCTCAGTTGATCTCCAGTCAGTGAAGGATGCAAGTCTACGGACGTGACGTCACACAACAGTCAACAGTAACATCCTAGTAGCAGCTCTAGGTGGTTGTTGCTAGATCAAAGATATGTTGTAACTTTGAATTAATCGTTTGGCTCTCAATCTCAGGATCTTTTTGTATTCCCATAGAGAGTTCAAACCGTTCCTGGTGCAGTACGTGATCGCTGGTAATGGCCCTTGTGGGGGCAATGTAGATTGGACTGAGGGTGGTGGAACTCCTCATTGTCACGTTGTACAGGAGATCTCGCAGATGCCAGATAGCACAGGTGTTTGTGGCCTAAACACAGAGTCGGCAATTTGTGACCTGCAGGTCTGGGGCCAGGAGTCATTGGTGAAAATCAAACTTTTTGTAGAATTGTTGATTGAAATCAGTATAGTTGCGCTGAATCCAACAAGAATGACACCAACTCATCTCAAAATAATGACGAAGAAAAGCACGAAACAAAAAATCCAGATTATGGTGACGAGGAGTTTTTTTTTAAAAGGAATTCTCAAGAAACTGGTTTTTAGCACCAAAGACACATCGATATTTGATTGAACAAATGTGGGCCCATCCCAGTTCGACATCACCTGAAGGTGGCTGTGAACTCGGTGTCTGGCCGAAGCTTTGCGCTAGCGATCTCTCCAAGGATTGGAGATGAGCAGCACCTTCGAGGGAATTGAGAGTTGTGGGCACAGTGAAAAAAAAACATGAATAAGTTGGTGTATGATGTACATTGATGTACATTGATGTACAGTAAATTAGACGTTTGGATTTGTTCGCTGGATGACAGGTTTCGTAAGCTGCGACATGCTGCAATGCAGCCAAACTCCAGGAAGCAAGGGTCAAGACACGACGGAAACGCTGGTTCTTCGGATTTTGGACCCCACAAAGGTATGCCGTCCTCTATGACTCGAGCAAAGCGTCCTACCTCAATGGTGCCTTGGATGTAATGACAGGAGACGGCACATTGAAAACCAACAGAGGTGGCTGCAACCAACCAGCGTTGTGCCTGTGAGGTGGTGAATATCCGGATAGTAATGGCACCTATTCGAGACCTCCATATGCCTTTCACCTCCAAATAGGCCGGGGGGAATTGTGTCAGCCGATTCTTCGGAGAAACTTTGGAGCAAGACGAATGATGTCAAGCAGAAACAATGTGGTTTGATGGGTTTGATATGGTTTGATTCTGTGCCATGATTGTTTATCAGAAAAAACTGTGCGCAAAAAAGTGGCACCCGTTGGTTTTTTATCTTCAACTTTTCCATCTGCAACCTCAAGTGCCAAGGGTCAAGGTGCATCATCTCAATAACTTTGCAGGTGGTTTCATGGGTTTCATGGGTTGCTCCGTTTCCCTATGGTCTAGGCAGTTCCTCCATGGTGGTCGCTTCCACCCATACCTCGCCTTCAACAGCCGAGTTGGAGCGTCCAACCCAGTTGGGGGTGGTCCATTTTCTCCAGTTGAGCTCCAGGGTTTGGGGATTTTCAGGAAAATTTGCAGAACAGAAATGTGACCATTTTGGTGTTTTAACACAAGCAACGTCTGGTTTTAAGGATTAGTTGAGTTGACATGTGATTGGATTTTCCAAAAAACACACAGAGGCTGCCAGATTGCTGTCTGAGCTTTGTGAAGAGATTTTAAGTGTGCACATAGATGTATGGATCCCATGAAAGACGAGCCAAAACATTGACATATTTACAATGTCGCCTACCAACTAAACCTCCCTTCCTATTACTTTTGAGGGTGTAATCTCCCATGCATGTGTACAACGTGCAGAATGTCCAAATTGGTCTCACAGCATCCTCCCACTTGCAGGAGATTGCGAAATATCCATCAGTGCTTGGATGGATGGAGGCCAGAACGAGATCACTGGTGGATCTCAAAAGAATTAACATGAACTTTTCCTGGATTTTGCAAAGAGGTGCCCACATAATCCGAGAAATTTCGACAGATTTAACCGAGAAATTTCGACAGATTCAATGCACGTTTTTTTTGCCAATCCTGAGTGTCAATTCTTGCCACTTGGATGATGATACGGGGGTTGTTGACAAAACTTACAGTACCACGGTGACAACCGCGACTCAATGGTGACAATGGCAAGGACGAGGCTGACAATTTTATGCTTTTCATGCTGTGTCGAATTGTAATCTTACGCCAAGACACAAGGCCACCTTTGCGGCAGATTTCTACATGGTGGCTGGAGACTACAATGCAGATGGAAGCTACTTTGATGAGGAGTGCGTTTTGATGCATTTCGCAGCTTTCCTGAGTGAAGAGCAGCTGTGGTAGGGCTGCAAGATTCAACCATTGGAAGGCCAATCACAGCAATCAACATGCAGCACTCTCATCATTTAGGTTATATTTTGATTATTTGGTTATATATGTTATATTAATATTTGTATTTTTTCTCAATCTTGGAGGAAACTGTAATGATCAAATGTCAATGGCTCAGAAGTTTTCGTGGCCTGCAGGATACCGAGTGGACAAGTATCATGAGCAACATTCCCAACTACACCTTGCTGACGGGGACCTTGGGAAGGGCAGCCCGGGGTGGCCTGAGGTCCTGGCAAGGAGATTGTGGCAGTTTCCTTAACAAAAACACAGTTTTTGGATGTTTTTGGTACATACATACATACATACATACATACATACATACATACATACATACATACATACATACATACATACATACATACATACATACATACATACATACATACATACATACATACATACATACATACATACATACATACATACATACATACATACATACATACATACATACATACATACATACATACANACTANACTAGAACAGTAACATCAATTACATAGTACAATACGATCATAGTGACTAGACCTGAACTTACACTAGACTNCATACATACATACATACATACATACATACATACATACATACATACCTTAATAGTTGAACAAGAAAACCATCCAAATTTACATGTTAGAAATAGATCATTTGGTGACTTAGGCCCTGATTTCCACAGACTCTCATGTACACATGATGCAACTGGAAGAGATCAGTAGAACCTGGCACCAAACATTGCACAAACACCTATCAACGGATGACCTGGAACGTTTGGATTGCTAGGAATGAGATGGACACCACCCTGGCGTTGAGCAGTAACACCTATGATCGGATCATTGCAACTTCAAGCTTGGAGGCATTGTAATTGGTGTTAAACCCTGGGGTTGCAAACACATTGCGTTTTTTTCGTGAATTTCTTGATGGCAGAAACTAAGAAATCACCTGCAGGAACTAGATTCATCTCACCAACTCACTACATTCGTCACGAAACCGAAACCCGAAACCTTTTAGTGCTGTGAATTCAGTTTCCTGCTTCGGAGGCCTCAGGAGCTGCAGTGTATAAGTTGGAAGATCATGTGAATCTCTCAGGTGCACTTGTTGATGGGTATTTGACATTTGGGGCAAGGGGATGTTCTATACAGAAGGTGATAACACATTTGAGAAAACGATCAGGTAATGGTATCCAATGAAACTGAGCCTTTATGACTTTATGTTTTTACATTTTTTCACTCTCTATTTTTTGGTTTCAGATTTTTCCACCGTTTCATTACCAGGAGTTTGGGAAACTTCCGGCTCGGGGTTTTCGACAGGAGTTTTCCAGCAAGGCTGTCAAGATGGCTACATCAACAGCGATGTATGTAGCGCCTCACCACTCGAGTGGCATGAGGCCGCCGTGGGCGAAGAATCACAGGTGCCATAAGGTGCCCCCCAAAAAACCCTCCGAAAGATATGCCCCAATAAAGACATACACAAATTCGAAAAATTCTTAGGTTCTATGCTTATGCCCGTAGGAAACTGATTGCTAACACAAAGGGTTGCTTGTTCTGACCTTGGTTTTTTTCCTGACGGGAATCATGCCCCAAAATAAGAACACAGGTTCTTATGTTGTCTTTTCTTGTCCGGGGTACGAATGCTGAGAACTGTTGCCCCCAAGAGTTTGTGTATGTGCTTATTTAGCCTCTAAGGGTGACCTGCACATGCTTTCCCTACAGGTGGTTGAAGTGGACAGGTTGCTTCGGAACCCCCCCTTAGCAAAGATGCAAAAGTGTTGGGGACAAACTTTGCTGCTTAGTTCCTCAAAGGTAAAAGTTCACTGGTCAGAATTTTAATCAATCTTACATGTAACATAAATTTGTCTCTCCAGATTTCTGCTCGATCTCGTCAGGTGGCAAAAGAGTTATCAGACCATTATCCAGTCGAATTGTGTCACCTTGTCGATGATTTTTTTGGGGGGGCCGGTGGCATGGCGGTCTGTCCGGGGATATGGAGACTGGTTGGAGTCTTGGAGGCTGAGCCTGAGACCAATGAGGAGGGCATGGGTAGGTTATCCCTATTCATGGTAGGTTGCACCAAATTGAAATCAGACCCTTATTCTATGAGACAAAACCGTTGTACAATGATTTTAGGTAGTCTTGAGTAGCCATGAATGATCCAAATGTATTCAAAGGGGCAATTTACTTGTTTTCCCTTGAAACTGAAACTATATGACGTTTCTCAGTTGTTTTTTCAAAAGGAGCGCTTCAACCGGCCTCCTCGACAATGACAGGTATGCATCTCAATGGCACCTGTGACAGCTGCGTTGCGGCTACCACCACAGCGCCTGTGGTGTTGAGTGCTGGTAGCTGTGCTGTAGTGGGCTTCCATGCAGACTCTTGGTATGAAAATTGGAGGTGTGCAGAAACAAGGAAGCTGGAATAGGTAGGGTTGGAGCCCAAAACTCACATGTGCTAGAGTTTGAAGCCGAAGGAATTGCTGAGGACAACCCAGATGATTTTGGTCTTCTTCTCCTGGAAACGGTGCCTGCAAACTTTGTGGTCTACGTCACAGATCGAGGAGTTCTTTCAGATGGAAGCTTGCGTAGTGGTGAGGGCATCCTGCAGTACACCAGTGTTGAGGAGAGGATGACCCGGGTAGCTTGATTTTTGTAAACGTGTGATTCAAATACTCCAAGGCAAGCATTGACATCAAGGAGTCTTGACCCCCAATCAAACTTTTAAGGGTTTTTTTAAGGGAAGGCTTGAAATTGAAATGATCAAAAAGGCTTTAACTATAAGGTTCAAATGTTGATGTTCACATGGCAATTTTAGCGGAACATCTCGCAGTGAAATATGTGAATAAGCCAATGGCCTGCCCAGGTCTGAACCTCAAGGTAGTGTTTTTGGGCCGCACCTTTGAAGTAATGACTTGGCATGTCCAATTCTTGATCCCCCTGACGCGAAAGTCATGTGTTCCATCTGCGTTCTGTACCAGGACGTTTTGCCGGGCACGGTCCTTTTGCTGCAAAACTTCAGTAGTTCATCAGGTCCGCAGCAAGCTTCTTGCAATCTGAAGATATGTGAATGCTTGGTTGATGTCGTGATTCTCTTTGTCCCAGGGACCTTCTCCTTATCCAGTAGCGGTGACCAGATCATTGCCTTTTCAGGCTCCGAGGTTGGACTCGGATGTCAGTGATGGAAAATGGGAGAGTACGACTTGGCACATTCTAATCTAATGAAGCTATAATCTATACCAAGTCTTTCCATAAAGGTTTGACACGCACAGGTGTTGCAAGATATGAAATTCAGTCATTTGAGGCAGCCTCGTTTCGCAGGCCAGTCCTAGCTTCATGTGTGGTATCAACTTTGAAGGCACCAGTGTCATGGCTTTTTAAGGGGCCCCTGCCTTTGCTGGTGGTGTTGCATCAACCCTGATTCAGTGGAGACATGCCTTCATTGGAAATGAGAAACTCTAAATTGTCGCAATAGGTACTTTACTACTTCATGAACCAACTTCTGAATCTTCATGATTATTGATCTGTTTTCAACAAGCAGATTGCAAGAAATAGATATGATTCGGAAACACACTCATTAATCAATTTTCAAGCAAAGATAATCGTTTATATTAACAAGTAGATTGTAAGGAAGACTTGAATTGTAACAATTCTTCATCTTGTTCATTAAGAGATAGTTTCAACAATACCCGTACGGTAAGTCATAATCAATGCTTGCTATCTATTCAAAACAATATTCCCAATTACATGTTCAAGGGACATGTTGATCAACACTGGTCTCCCACCATTCCCACTGAGAACATTTTCCCTCTTTGTTGAACATGGGTGTGAGAGAGAGGAGAGGGACCATCATCTCTTTGCGACATGAGCAGCAATGGGAGATTGTGGATCCCACAGGAACTCAGTGTACATCAACAGCGAATTGCAAAGCTCCGGAAGATCAAAATAGATGTCTTAAGATCCCCTCAAAACAGAAATTCACAAGAGACTATAAAAGACTTGGAACCAGATTACTTTAAGCCAAAGTTTCAAGTTGAGGATCGAAAGACAAAAGAAATTCACTCCCATCTTTCTGGATTGAGGTTTCAAACATCTAAGGTTGGCAGTGATTTCATCAGCTAAGGTTGGCAATCCACCGCCGACTCAGCCAGTAGCAGTGCGGTACCTCCTGGTCTGGAAGCTTCCATGGCAGCTTTGGCCCTACCAGAAACAGATCCATGGCAGCAAATGAGTTCAAAAACGGAGTGGAAACATCTTAGGGTGAGAAGACATGTGGAAAAACGAAAATGTTTCAAGGTTTTGGTGATAGGAATCAGTTTGGCATGTTTGTCACTTTTCTAAAGTCATTTGTTCCGAGAGATCAACTTCAGCCTTTGTGGGGGAGAGCAGCTTCTCCAAGGACAACGCAGCTTATGTCGGAAATACCACTGGAACAGCTCAGGAGCCTTTTGTTGTAAAGGGACTGCCTGTGGGTGGTGGGGCAGGGATATGTGGACAACCAGATATCCAAAGGTCAAATGGAGGTTGAAATTGAAACAGTGGCTGGGACAGAGGTGAGGCGATCGGGGAATGTTCAACAACACCGGAATCAGCTATGAATTTTCTTAAATCCCCCATTTTGATACGAAAACCGCAAGAACCAGTCGATTTCAAGGTAATTTTATCCTCATTGCTCGAGGAGCTGCTGACAAGGATCCAAGGCACTGAGAATTGGCAGTCTGACAACAGCTGCTGGGCATGAACAGAAAAAAATCTACAGCAAATGGCAAATGCTTGTTGTTGAGTGAAGTGTTTTGATGTGTCTTTTCCTGCAGGTCCGGGAGGGGATTATCAAAAAACAGAGCATTTGGACATATTTGGACATAGCCTTACCAATCAACCGAAGTTTCGGTGCCCTGGTGTTGACCTGTGATGGGATTTTTGCCACGGCCTAAGGTGCTGCCGTTCCGATTCCTACATCCTTTGTGTTGCTGCAAGAAGCTTGCCTGAGATTGGAAGAGGTTTGCATGATGATGCCAGCTATTGGATTTTTTTGGTGATTTTTGGCGCCACTCACACTTATCAGATGCCTTCAGGGGTAGTCTTCAAGATGGGTGCTGCATCTCTCCTCCCTCCTCTCTCTCTCTCTCTACATCTCTCTTTATGTGAATTACTATTTATCACACAATATGAGAACATGTATTTTCAATGTCAGAAAGGCAGATTTGAATCAACAACACGTGGGTACTGAAACTGCTGATGGGCAGTGTCCTTACGTAGACCCCAAGGATCCGACAACATCCAGTAGCACAAGCGGTACCAGCACAGTCACTAGCACCACCACCAGTACCAGTGCAACTACCAGCACCATCAGCACTGCCAGCATGAGCATCACCACGACAGGCACATCAGCTACCCAAAGCACTGCAACCAGCACAGCGTTTACCAGCACTGCTGCTGCGACTGCTACCACTGCAACTACTACCACCACTGCCACTACCGCCAGTACTTCCACAATCACCGAGACTATCACCACTGCTACAGTTACAACAATCACAGCCACTGGCTCCATCTCTTCCAGCACCAGCAGGGAACACGGTAGCAGCTCCCAAGAGAATCTCAACACTACCACCGAGACCATGACAACGAGCAGCTCATTAGTTTGGCTCTCAAATCAAATGGGACAGATTTTCAAAAGCATGAAGCTAGAATCTCTTGGAAGATCAAATGAATGGCAACAACTTGACCATCATCTAAGCTTCTTCATCCAGCAAAAAGCCAGAGCAGGTTTTTGCATTGACCGTGGGAGAAATCAGAAGTAGCCTTTTCACAGCCCCTCTTTGGCCAATGTGGTCAGCAACTTGCCATTGCACGAGGTGGAAACCTCCACATCTACAGAAGTTGGGGCCTTGGGGTTGGGGCGGTTCTCCATAGTGTTGCTGCAATAGCCTGGTGGTTGCCTGAGGTGTGGGAGACTTCCACCACCGGAGAAGGGCCAATGGCAGTGAGAGCCTTACATTTCGGCCTTGATTTGATGTTTGAGTACGGTATGCCTGTGGTATGCGCTTGAAGCGGTGCCATGTAGTGAGATGATTCGAATCGAGAAAGAGATGTTCTGGACCTTTAAATGCATGGAGTGGTTTGAATAGTGTGGTTGAATATATCTCGTTTGCTTTGGTAGACAAAATTGATGAAGACGAATCATTTTATTAAAGTCTTCAAATTCTCCAAGTTCCTGACACCCTCAAAGATCGGAAGTTGGACTGATGAGATGAATCCTCAACCCCCAACCTGAAAAGGAATCAAACATAACATGGATTTCAGATGTCAATGGTCCTATGTCAAAGTCTAGTTGCAAACATGATGGTTCCATGCTAGGAATGTCCAGTTTCTTGTTCCAACTCCCATCACCCTGCAGCTAATGGCTGCCACGCACCCTTAATTCGAGGTCGCTGGGTGCCTCGATCAGAGATGGTGGGATGGTAGGATGGGATGGCATTCTCTTGACCTTCAGATACTCTCAGGGATGATCTCCATGTGATGTTGAAGGAAACGATTTTGGGGATAACTTTCGGGGAATTTTTGGACTTCAATACCAAAGTTGAACATGGATTCAAGTTTCAGTTCAGTTTTGATCCTGGGCTTTCCAAGAGTCTAAGAGTGAGATTGGTTGTTGTGATCCAGAGGAGCTACCAGCCGGCATCAATCTATGCTACGATTCTTCTTTTCGGGGGCATGATCTTCCTGTTTGTGGAAGAAACCAAGTACCTTCCATTGATTTCCTTCATGAACTGATGCGAGTCAAGAAATGATGCCCCATTTTTCATGCTTCGTCAGGTATGCATCTCCAAGTGCATGCCACATTCCATCAATAGTCCCACCTTTTTTCCTCCCTCAATTCGTAATCTGCGCCTGTTTCGGATCATTTGTTGTGCTTCGTTTTCGCTTGATTTTCCTAGGTCCAGGTTTTGCGTTGCCAAGATCAGCTTGGAAATTGCCATTCTTCTGATTTTCAGCGGCTAAAACTACCGGATGGTGAGATCAGAGCTGGGTGAAGGAAGTCGTTGCAGACATCCACCAGAACACCAGAGAACAAGAACAACGAGCCGTTGACAGCCACCATGGAGGTGTCTTTAAACTTTAAATGCCTTAAAATGAGGGAAACGTCGTTTTTTTTTAAATAAAATAGTGTCACAATTGTTGAAAATCAAGGTGGACATGGATGTCATGATTTGTTTGGTTCTTGAATGGCAGATTCGTAAATTTTCTTCGGTCCAGGTCTCCCGATTCACGGGATTTTTGCTTGAGTTTGTTGGTTCCCGCTTTCCCACGGGAACCTCCCCAGACACCTTGAGGTTCATCACATCGCGTGCCCCAACCACATGGACAATGATTCGCCTGGTCGAGATTGGCAGGAAGCGGCACCTGGATTCACCAGTTTCACCAGTTTCACCCATCAGCAAAGCTGACAGGAACTGTGCAAACTAAAAAGGTTGGTGAAGTAGCATGTCATGCATCAGTCCTGATTGCACTTCGAAAATGCAATAAGAATCACTATTATGTGATGCACAGGGATATTACATATATGATGTATGACGATATGATACAATATGACAATATGTATACGTGCACATGTGCATTTACTGTATTACTGTATATACTGACCTTTAGAAATATGTTGAATATGACATAATTTAACTATATGCATATACTTGTAGAAAGAATTAACATATAACGCTAGAAATTCAACATTTACAATATGCAGTATGTATATGTGTGTATTTATACATATATCAATGTATAAATTAATATGCAAACAATTGAATTTACTCTCCGTGCCAGGTCGCTTCGGCCGCAGCGACCGCCGCGAAGCTCTAGGCCTGGGAGCTTGTGGGTTTAGTGGGCTGAGCAAACCCTCCAATCCACAATGGCCTTAGCTTTGGTAAACGGATGAAAAT
This sequence comes from Breviolum minutum Mf 1.05b.01, assembly GCA_000507305.1. Lineage (NCBI taxonomy): Eukaryota > Dinophyceae > Suessiales > Symbiodiniaceae > Breviolum > Breviolum minutum. Next base: position 2,114 of record DF245142.1, on the reverse strand, counting down.
GGAAAATGATAGAAACATATGAACAACAGTTGAATGATGAAATCGACATGTGGCACTTTGGTAATTACCATAAAATACATCAAAGATTTGAATGGGCAATGAGTACATCTAGTACATCAAAGTGAGAAACTATGGGTTGAGCAACGACTTTTTGTTGAAAAAGCACCACAGAATCTCCCGGTTCTAAAAAATATATATTTTTCCTTTCGAGCTGTGATCCAGAAGTGGATTTGAGGTGCCCCCAACTTTCAGATCCCCAAGACCTACCATCAGACATGGTAACCCAACAAGATCACTTACATGCCATTCATTTTTTTTTTTGAAATCCAACAAGATCAGGATCCAATATCATCAACATATACACAATTTACATCAATCTTTACCTGTGAGGTGCTAGTCGAGCTTCGAGCCCTGTGGTGATGTCGCGCAATACCTCCCGGGCCCCGAGCCGGGCACCATCTCAAGCACCCAGTAGGGCACCTTCTTGTGGGCCCAGTGGGGCAGCTACACCGGAGGTAGGGTCACCTTCAGCACCAACAACCTGAGGATTTCATAGGATTTCAAGGATTTACCGTCCAGAGACATGGTGTTTTTTTTTGAAGGTGCCGCCTCCGCCACCTGTGTCACCCTTGGAGAGGTGCCACCGAAATGTTGAAACATTTTTTGCAGTAACAAAACACTCCGTTCGGGAAATTCTTTTGAACAGTTCCTTCCCTGGGGATATTTGATTTTTTTTGATTGGTGTATGGTATACGTATGAGTTAAAACTATTGTTACGTTAAATTCCTAACATGAAAAACCCTGCTTTGCTTGATCCGGAACAACGGCTCTGCTTCAGACTTCGGGGTGCTTTGGCTTGTGCTAAAAGGCCAGGGTGGGGGGTGGGTGATGAGAGTAGTGTGTGGAAACTACCGTGAGGCTTAGGGATGGATGATTCTCTGTGATTGGATGGGAATGGATCTGATTTTGAAGTGCCAAAGTAGGGACTTTTGCATGAACAACAAATCACAAAGATTCACAAAGACTCTGCAATTTTTTTTGCTATTCCCCACTGGTTCACTTTCGAATTTCTACCTGAATTTCTGGTTAACAGCTCCAGGTCTGGTGTGGATGATGTCTTGCTGGCCAAGGCAGATGCTTTCTTGCGACTACAGGACTACCTTCCCGAGGTCTTGGTATCATGACATGAGGCATCTTGTGAACCTATGGAATCCTATGGACCTATGACTCGAATACTTGTAGTATTCACTGGAAACCTCTGTGTTTTTTTCACGAAGGAAGCTCGATGCACCAACTCTTGACGAACCAGGAGTCTCGAAAACAGGCCCTTCAGTTGACCATCAGCAAGATGGGAAGCGCCTTCGAACGAGCACGCCTATGCAATGATGTACCATGCATGAAGCAAATCAAGGAGATGCGCCCAGTGCTGTCTAAAGCTGTGACGACCTCTATGTTTTCAAACTTTCTATACTGCTCTCTCTCTCTCTCTCTCTCTCTCTCTCTCNACTTTCTATACTGCTCTCTCTCTCTCTCTCTCTCTCTCTCTCTGCAGAAATATTTATTGGAACACGTACGGATATAATAATATGGAAGTATCTCATGAGGGAGTGAAAATGTCTGTCCTCAAGCTTTTTGGTTCATGTGGGCTGCTCCATTTTTGTTGGAGAGTCTGAGGGAACTTCGTTTTTGGGCCTGTTCCGGTAGTGGTGGCATCCCGTGGGGCTTCATCATCCTTGCACTACTTGGTTGCTTTGTGTGTGGTTGCTGCTGTGGTGCTGGGATTGCAATTTTAGCTCTTTCTCGAGGCTGCCGTCATTTGATCTGGCAATTGATTGGATTGGTTTTGGAGGTGACGTCTCCTACTGGTGTGGTGGCCGAACAACACCCACTGGGTTTGCGGAGGCGATTTCACCAATATCGTGCATGAGCCACCGACCTTCTTTGGCTGCTACTCTGGATTCAGTGATCAGCCAATTGCAGGCTCTACGGGTGGCTTTGGACGAGGAACCATCCTCAGAGGTTCCGGGAACTGGCTCTGTTACGAGCTTTGAGTGGATCAGCCCCCTTGAACAGGAGGCCCCGGCAGAGTCTCTGCCTGTGTCCTCTAACCCTTC
>DF245141.1:0-20301 GCA_000507305.1 Breviolum minutum Mf 1.05b.01 | reverse complement strand
TGTCAAGCCAGCATAAGACCGGTTCTCATCCATTTTACATAGGTATGTATATACACATATATACACATATTTATGTACATATATATACTTCCCAGAAGGAATGTTTACATATTTTTTCACTTGGATCTTGGCTGAGCACCTTTCGGACACTATTGCGTGGCTCATGCGAAGTATACTGAGCCATGAATCTAAGATCCTTTTTGATAAAGACACTCAACTGCTCCTGACACCGAAGTTCTGGCTGTTGCCGCTGTATCGGGAACTCCTGAACAGTGCACGACGCATCCGACCGAGTCCCGCTTCTGAAAGGGCTCGTGGCTGTACGGGGTTGGTCAAGGTAATATGTAAAGAAAAGAAAGGAAAGAGGAAGTACCATGCTGGTACGCCTCACCCGAATGATCGTGGCGGGTTTCCCCAATGGTTTGGATCATGTAGCCTCATGACTACTCTCCATGTCTGGTTTCCAGCCTGCTGGGCGCTGATGGTGGCTGAGAGGCTTTTTCCTTGGTCTCCCCCTGAGTGGGAGTCCACCTACGCACATGAGGGTCGGCCTGTCTCAGGGTCTCCCCATACAACTCCCCAAGCATCTTCTTGGCACCAACACAGTCAGGGTGCTACTGGCTCCAACGAGCCAATGGAGGATAACGACAGCACTGAAGTGAAGTACAAGGTCAGACAATGGTCTTTGCCTGGAGCTAGAGTGGTGCCAGTGCTCAATGTGAGTAGTCGTGTCTTCTGGCTGGAGCTGCTTCATGTTATCCCAGAAGAACTTGTGGCCTACCTTCACCACGCGGGGTACAATTACGGAGGAACTCTCAGCACAGGTATTCAGCAAAGAACGGCGAAGGCTGCAGGCCCATCACTTGTGGATGGTGGTCAACTTAAAGTGGGGGGTGCTAGTGGACCGAATGTACGTCAAAGCACCCACTGGGAAATCCAAAGAAGACTTGGAGACTCTGCTCTTTGACAGGGTTGCCAGACGCAACCGCGCAGACCCGTATGATGAAAAGAAGTATCGTGGGGCTGGACTCAGAGAGGTCCAAACATGGTGGAAGACATGTAAAGATTGGATGGCACGCTACAAAACGCACTGTGAACCGTTCATCTATGACATCAAGAAGTTGTTGAAGGCACTATCTGACAAGGAAGCAGTTGCACAGTCAGAAGTGGATGCATTCATGGAGAATTGCGCTAAGAGGTGGCAGACTAGAGAGGGTACGTACCAACTCAAGCGTCGACGTCTGTTAGACGTTCGTGACCCACCTGAGTACATAGGAGCAGATATTGACATGGAGGACATCTAACAATGGACAACATGGCGAAGTACTACGTGGCGGAAGAGAACATTTGAGGGGCTGAGAGGGGGCTTTGTTTCACTTGTTTCACCTAGTTTACAAATCTTCCTGGTTGAGTTGCCTGCTCGTCGCGGGTTTTTTTGGTGGGTTTTGTTGTTTGTGGTGTTTTTGTGGTTTGTTGTGTGGGTGTTGTTTTTTGTCTTTTGCTTCATCACCAGGGAGATTTTCTATCAGTCTTTACCATTTCCAGTAGTTGACCGACCATGTCTAGTACTAGTCCGGCATCGCAGGAAAAAAAAATTCTGTGTTGTTTGTTGCAACATCAATGATGAATGGTCGTAGTCTCTCTTTTCACTTTCGCTTCGCTGACTGATGGACGAACTGTCCGGGACTCACCCAAGCAGCACCGAGAAAGAAAAAAGGAGGACGATGTCAATTCATCGCCATTCCTGGTGATGCAGTGATTGCAAGGTTGTTTGGTTATTGACTTTCATTGCAATTCGTGTGCAATATGTCCTTTTGCAAATTTTGTTTTAGTTCCTGCTGATGGGATGATTTTCCAAATTCATTGCCATGCCTGATAATGCACTGATATGCAGAGCCAATGATATGGTATGATATGCAATGACACGGCTTGAAAGGATACGTATGGAAAGGATATGTTTGAATGGATATGCATGGAACGGATACCTGTTGAATCGATACGTGTTGTAGGTATTGAATTGGGACGCGTATTGAATCGATACGCGTTGAATGGATACGTATTCAATCGATACGTGCTGAATCAACATGTGTGGAGTGATGTTTATGGATGTGCATAATATGATGCGCCAGTGTCTTCACAAAAAACCCTGCGATGAAGCGTCTTTCAAGAAAAATACCTGATGATTTTTGGGTTAAACAGGGAAACTGTGTTTTTTTCCCTGGAGGATCAAAATATGGAAAAAAATTGAAGTGACTGTCCGTTACTATAATTACCATGCAACATTTTTAAGATTGAAAATATGATATTTCTTTTTGCTATGATATGATATGACATGATATGACATGATATTGAATGGTATGATTTTGATATGACATGACATGATATGATATGATTTTGGTTTGATTAGATATGATATGATGTGATGTGATGTGACATCATTTGATTTAATATGATACGATATGATATGATATGATTTGATTTGATTTGATTTGATATGATTTGATATGATATGATGTGATTTGATATGATATGGTTTGGTATGATATGATATGATATGTTTGAATTTTCGGGATATCGGGACTTTAGTTGGCTTGGTTCGTCTTAATTTGTTTGTGTTGCACGGAACCATTGGTGGCTAAGAAAAAATCTGGTTTCCTCCCACTTTCGAATTTCACGTTTGTTTGACATTGTTTTTGGTCAGCGGTCCTGTGCAATGGTGTGATTCGAAGACGGCAAGTCCATCGTTCACTGCAAATGTAAGGCCGGAGTATTCTAGGTTAGGAAATTCACGTGATGAAGATGTTTTGTTCGACTTTTCAAATTTTTCGATGGGAATTTTGTTCCATTTCCGTTGCTGTAAAGTGATGTCCTGATTCTGGAATATCGTCACATGTGGTTGTATGATGTGAACAGATTCGCAGTTATTTTCAATGACGAAAACTTTGCATGCAAATAGGGAACAACAAGTGAATAGCAACAGTTTTGGAAAGTTGTTGTGTGGACTTGCGGTACAGTATCGCAAAAACAAAAAATGCATTCGAACATGCAGAACACACCGGCAATAGATGCACAAATTGGCGTTTTGCAAGCATCATGTTGCGACGGCGGTTTCGACACTTTTACTGCACCGTGGTGGCCAAGGGCTTGGCGGTATTGTTAAGCAGCATGCAAAGTTATGAATCAGCGCATGGAATCTACTATGATGGTTTAGCGGTATTTTTTTCAAGTCGAACAATTTGAATAATTTTGGTTCGCAAGTGGAAAAATGTTTTGAAACCATTCAAAAGGGTGACTGCAGCAACCTGGTCTTCCAAGGCCTTGCCACTGGTGTTGATTTCACCTCGATGTTTTGGAGTGCCCCAGGCGGGATCCTGTATTCACTACCAGATGTAGCAGAGTTAGTTGGCTAAAGTTCCACGTTGGGATGGGGTGAAATGATGGTGAAACATTTTTGGATTGAGTGCCTGGAACTATTTTGCCTGCAAGGCCTCGGTGGCAGGGATGCTTGATGTGCGTGGAACTTGGAGTATTGTAGGGGCGAGCTTCCTACAGGGCCTGGTTCCGGCCAGGAAACCTTGCTCGTTATGCTCTCATTGGAAATGCAGTACACGGTTTTTGTGTGTTTGTCGGCTATGCCTCGGCAGAAAACACGGTGGACATTTTTTAGACGCAATTTTTATTCAAACATATTTGTGGAACTTGTTCCTCGTTTGAGAAACAGGCTATTTGACAGGAAGTGACATTTTGTTTCTTGAAAGTAGGAGAAAATAGATCTTGTCTATTACGCTTCTACTTAGACTTTCTGTGCACTTCAAGGCCCATTCTTTGGGCCTCATGCCCCATATGCTTTATGCTTGTCGCCTGATGTTTGTTGCTCAAGGGTGATACTAGCTGCTTGTTAGTTTCACCACCCGTTTGAGCTATGCTCCCAATGCAGTTGATAGGCCGACAGGGAAGATTGCAAAAAAGGTTGACGATAATGCGCTGTGGTTATTGACTTATTGTTCTTTCTGTTGTTGATTTGCAACGAAAACGATTTTGAACTGGTCGGGAATTTGCTTGAATATGGTCTCACAGCGGTTCAAAGAGATGGGGATGAGACAATTCATCCCACATGCTTGATCAGGCGTACTTAGGCTGATGATAGTCATTTTGGCTTATTCTAACATGTTTTACATTGACATTAGAAAAATCAAGAAGAACATTAGAGAAGGATCCAAAAAAAACAACGTGACTACTCTTCAGAACTTCCTAAAAGACGCTCTTGCCGTTGTTTTCCTTTTTCTCTCACTTGTTTGCTTTCCTGATTCAAATCAAATAGATGATCTCTTCAATAGGCCCAGTTTTCAAAAGTAGCAACCCGTGGGAAATTAAGCGCCCTTCACGTGGCTTGAATAGGCCTGATACTGGGCACCACCTTCGCTGGAGCGGCGAAGCCCGGCAGCTGAGTATGGCTGGTGTGTAGCAACTCTGAAGTGATTCCAATAGTATCAATTTTGGATGGAGAACTCTTATAGATATGGATAGACGTGGGTATGCGCATTGTATACTTATTCTATATGTAGAATCTAGAGCTGACATGACTTGAAAATTTATATAGATTTTGGAAGAGGGGCTCCCGCCGGGTATGCAGAAACTGACTCTCCAGTGCGCCCAGCAAGTTGGAGCTCAGGTTCATGGCGCCTAGCCATCACCTCAGTTGCAGGATCCGTGTGCAGAACCTTTGACCATGTCGAACACTATTTTTTGGCAGACTGAAAGGCATGCACCAGCATCATATCCTTACTCATTCGCTGTGTGGAAGTATGGAGCATGTGGTCGTTTCTTCGTTTAGCCAACCTGAGCCTCCTTCAAGACTTCAATTTTTTATGCCAAACTTGGGGTTGTATTTTGAGAGGCTAGTGAGGTCCCGGCTTCTCCAACACGGGTTTCAGATCTTTTGCCCCAACTATTTCTGTTATTTTCTGTTGGAGGTATCAGTTGGGATTCTCGGTGGGTCCTCGCCACAGCTGAGGTGCCTCAGTTGAGGGCCACGAGGCGGACAGACAGCCACGTGTTGATCCTTTTGCCATGGATGAAAAAACAACTGTATGCACGGATGCAAAAAAACAACACATGGGTATTGGAGTTGTATTGTTCACTCATACTGTACAAGATTGGAAGGACTTGAGACTGCATGAAAATAGCCACTTGAAGACTCGTGGCTCAAGTTGTCGACCTAGTGACTTGGGAAAGTCGCCTAGTCATGTCTATCACCCCAGAGAGTTTCCAGTGGATTGGTGGTCGGTACAAACTCGCTGATCCAGAATCTGATGCCATCAGCTTGTTGAAAGGAGATATCATCGTGGCAGAGACATACAAGCGACTAAAGCATCAGAAGCTTCAGGTAGCTGAGGAGCGTAAATATCAACGGCTCTTGAAAAAGCAAAGGCAGTTGCTAGTAGACTTCCTGAATGAGCATGGCTTTGATCAAGATGATGTTAATGCTGTAGGAGGCAACAGCCCGAAGTCTTGCTTTAACTTCTTGGGAGGCTTGAAGTATGAGCAGCCGTTGCATAGGGCGGTGAAGGAAGGTCATGTGGCTATCGTTGAACTGCTACTGCAATTCGGAGCCGATCCTATGATGAAAGACAGCAAAGGGAAGACTGCTTACTATCATGCTTCCAGCCCAGCATTGAAACTTCGGATGTCAGAGCTGCGAAAGGGATATGAGGCGCATGGAGGATCAAAGCTTGCCCACGTGTGAGCAATATACTCTCCAGAGGCCCCTATCATTTTGGCGAAAATGAATGAAAATGATAGGAATCTCAATCGAGAGACTTGCCCATGGGACAAGCTTGTTCCAAATATGTTCCAAATGCAAGTCATTTCAAATCCGCTGCCAAGAGCATCTGAAAATCCAGGGGTGACATGCCTTGAGGGGGCAGAAAGTGTTATTGCCCCCAAAGCCACGTTGGAGTGTGAAGCAACTCGAAATGAGGTTTGGTTTGCTCTCTACTCGTATCGTTAATGACTAGCCCAGATCCGGAGATGCCATGAACAATGGCAGAGCTTTGGATTTGTTGGGCTGTGCTCAGAAATGCCAACCTGTCAACTGTTTTCAGTGTTGACCGAATTTCGCCCACTATTAGCAGCAGTTTGGAAGAACTACAGTAAGAATTTGCAACTATACTATACAGTCATACCGTCATACTGTTTTCACGGAATTTTGTTTCCGGTTTGGGTGTGTCTGGTCTTGAATTCCATTCTTTGTGGACTGCTAGTGGCTAGTGTGGGTAGAACTGGCGTACTTAAGAGATGTGTATACAGCCTTTCTGAAATGGCTTCTGCAGTGGAAACACTGCGAACTCTGAGGAGACACCAAGTTGTTTGAGTGGAACTGATCTCAACATGCAATGAGTCAATGACATGCTTAAAAACCTCAAGACATTATTTGGCTTCCAATCTAGCCCTGAAAGAATTGATTCTTTTTACAACGCAAAATCAATCCACAATTCACGAAATGTTGGAAGATGTTGCTGCTCCAGACTTGGAATAGAGCATAGCCAAATGATGGCTTTAATCTTCCTGGCACTGGCATTGATTTTGAATCAATCAATTCTGAGTGTTTTCACGAGGTGCATAGCCCGAAAAGCTTTCGGCAATGGTTTAAGATGATACGTTTGAATACAATGCTTCATTGACTTTATTTAAACTTTATGGTACTTCACTTTCATGAGTGAGCTTGGCTACTGTTGGTGTGGTCACTGTGTGCTATAAATCCATGATGCACCGACTGAGTTTGAACAGATGCTGCCTCGGCAATCTTGGAGCTTTTTACCTCCAAGTATGCCAGGGACCTAAGATTCATTGTCGCGGAAGGTGATGATAATTCATGAAGACGAAATACGTCTTGTGAGCAGCGTCTGTAAAAGCCCTTAGCTTAGTCTGAAGTACATAGTCTCACAGGTGCCACCAACCTGTTTGTACTTCAGACCCCGCTTTGCCACAACAACTATACTAGGAATCGTGACCAGCCACGAATCAGCATCAATACAAGCAGCAGCAGAAGATCTTTTTTCAGTCGCCTCGACAGTAGAATTTGACAGAATACGTTGGACATGACTTCCAACATAGTGTGGACACCAATAAACACATTTTTTTTGGCTTCAAAAAAATGTAGAAACAGTGCTGTATGCCTTGTTGAATGGCAGTATTTTTGATTGGCCTCCGTCGGGTGGTCCGACATGCTGGTGGTTGGAAAAGCTGACGTATGGATCCTCTGGACAACATGCCCAAAGCACCTACGTGTATTGGTTTTCAGCGGATCTTTATCCTGTTTTTCCATTTGCACTCATACTTGATTTGGGAAAACAACTTTTTATTTTCTTTGTCGATTTTCTCTACTCATTTTCACGGATACCCAGGCACTTTTACTGTAGATACAGATACATGATGATACATGATTGCACAAGGTCTTGAACACTGCTCACATCATTGAGAAACAACCGGGGCAGGATTTGCGTTGAAGGTGTCGGTGATGCGTGGACGAAACATGTGGAGGAGTACCAAATCCAGGATACAAAGGTTACAATGATACATTGGTTGCTTCAGAGTAGCTCTTTCAATTTGTCATCATCTCCAAGAAGACATCGCGAAGTCATGCTTGGTTATCGCTATCATCATGTAGAGTCCACATGCACCATTCACCACACTGCCCACGCTCCGGTTGTGGCGACCCTACGAGTCGTCCTCGTCCCTTCCAGAAAGCGGACCCAAATTCGGTCAGCTTCTTCCTTTGGTCCAAGATGTGCAGTTGTTTTTTTTGCTCTGAGAATGAAATGGTGGGTTGGCAGCGTGGAATCCCAACAATTCTTTGAGTCCATACCAAGGCAAATCGGAGCCAATATTAGCACCATCTCCCTCTCTCTCTACCAGTGACGGATGATTGATAGCACTTGTGCATACATTTCAGAAGTTCCTTCCGGTCTTGCAGATGTTCGTCCAGGGGTGGCTGTTTCTTTCCTTCAACAACCTCATTCTGTTGCTCCGTTTTCCTTGCAAGGCCTTCATTGCGCTTTTGCGGGAAAAGGGAAAGCCTTTGGATCCCATGGTGTTGGGGATCTCAAATGAATTCTGGTGTATTACATGAGATGCAGGTGCAGACAGAAGATGGTTAGGCACCACTCGGCTGCAAATCTCAATCTGGAGCGCCGGGAGCTTGCCCAAATCCCTCTCCCTCCAAGTCGATGAGTCACTGCGGTGGTTGGCGGTTGGCGACCACCTCTTACATTGCTTTCAACCCTCACAAAAGTCTTTTCGAAAAAGATTTGTAGAGGTCCTTCACTTTCCACCCTGCCTTTGCCTAGTCTTTCCCTTGACAAACCTCCTGATGCAGACATCCAGACCGTTCAAGCCTGTGTTGTGACATGCCAGATTTTGTCAGGTCTTCTTTAGCAGCCATGGCTGAATCCATTTCCAAGCAGGACTTGGTTGGCCAACATCTGTGACACTGGACCCTTGTGACAGCGGTGGGTTACCAGCAGATTCCAGTCACTGCTGACCTTCAGGACCCTTCCGCGCGGGAAGAGTCTGTGAATTCTATCAAGTCACTTCTGCAGGGACTTCTGAATAGCATCACTAGCCACTTTGTCAGCAATGTCAAGAGTTTGGCTTTCTGCGATTTGGATGTTTTTGGAGAATCAAACGGATATTCTGGCATTCTGACCTCTCCAAGGTCAGCACGCTATCGCTCAGAGCCGTCCTTAGTTGGGGACTGTTGGGGAAAGGAATTCATCGTGGCAAATCCTGCATGTCATTGAGTCTAGCTCTCGTGAACATGATAAGCTTGTGCAGTACTTGACATTAAAATCGCAGCAACCGTACCATCGGAACATCGGAACATCTCAAAACCTGAAGCCTCCACCATGGTCACTAGTCACCTAGTTACCTAGTTTGCCTGGCCTAATGCTTTTCAGGAAGTCAGTGACAAATCAGAGTGCCTTCGACAGCTGCAATGCGCAGAAAGCAATTGACTTGGCACATGCCGAGAACGTTAAGTCACTTGGCTTTTTAGGTTCAGACATGACAAGGTAGCCAAAACTGCTTTGAAGTTCCTGTGGCAGTTCCAGGTGTTGAAATAGAGTTGGAAACACAAATAGCTTAGGTAGCATGATTTTTAGATTCCTTTTGCGAATGCCCAGCCAGAGCCCATGCTTTCACCCCAAGGATTGGCAGTAATTGGACAGATACCACTGGTGCCTATCAGACGTTTCTCGGAGAGATTTCAGACATGGATCAAGAATGATCAGCAACCATCAGTAGTGATGAACGATCACAACAAAAATAGAAAGAGAACAGAATGAGAAAAAAGGCATCGAAATTCCGAATACCATTGAATACAATTTAACACCAATAAACCATGCACAAAGTTATATGAAAATCTCTGCAAAGTATTGATTTGGCTTCTACCGGGTGCCAGGTGCCAAGGCGAATTCGAGGCGTGGATGGTCGGTGGAGGGGCGTTTTTTTTTTTCCAGGTCTTTCCCTAAAAATGTAGCAATGCTAGTTACCTATATTATTCAGATTAAGAACAAATGAGATCACACAGGCGAACCTCAACATTCTCACATGATGATTGATAAAGAATATGTTTTTTCTTTCAATTCTGAAGTCTTTTTTCGGCTCTAAAAACATGTTTTTTGCCCAGCCTGAATATGTGCCTGTTTCAGATGACAAAAAGAATATGTGTTTTTTCTTTCAATTCTGAAGTCTTTTCCGGCTCTTAAAACATGTTTTTTGCTGAGCCTGAATATGTGCCTGTTTCAGATGACAAAAAGAATATGTGTTTTTTCTTTCAATTCTGAAGTCTTTTCCGGCTCTTAAAACATGTTTTTTGCTGAGCCTGAATATGTGCCTGTTTCACATGACAATTCGCGTCAAAGCTGTATCTTTCTACTAAGCTCTTGAAGACGACCAAAAGGGCGTGGTGGTATGCTATCGCAGGATCAAAGAAAGTCGTCTGATTTTGCCTGCACGATGCCATGGCAGGCAATGAACACCACCTACACTAGCTGCTTCCAGCAGGACGGCGGGGCATGTCATGCTGAGAATGGACTTCGGGTTCTTTGAATTTTTTTCGACAACTTGTGCTAGATTGCATTTCAATTGTTTTTTGACTTATCCACAACATCACTTGTTGTAGTTGGCCGATGGATTTTCAATGTGCTTGAACCAGAAGCAGGGTGTTGACATGTTCTTTCAACGAATCGGGGTTAACCAAAAATCTAAATCTTTTCCGTTCTCAGCATGCAGTTTCCTTCAACATTTGGAAATACGGGATACTGCTAGATAGTTGAAGAGGTGATAAAGGACGCTGCTTGAAGCATCCCTGGAGCAAACCCGAACTTTCCCGCCAGTTATACGTCACAACTTCGACACAACATGTACCAACCACACGACAGCCACACGACATGCTTACCTCACGCCGTCAGGAAGAAATGCTACGAGTTGCGGCATTCGCCCGCTGCGAATATTTTGAATCCGTGGATCGGAGACTTGTTTTGGGGGAGAATCCCTCAAATCTCGAGGTGGAAGGTCGGCAAGATTTGCCGAGGAAATGAAGAACTGGCATGAACTGGCCATGTCCCCCTTCCAACACCATGACCAATGGAACCATGGACGCCGAGGAGTTCCAATTTTCAGAGTTGGTTCTGTCATGAAGAGTGACTTGGCAAGCATTACAGTCAGTAATAGATCCATTGGAGTCCTGTTCACATAGAGCCTGAGGGGTCATACGCTTTGGCCAGTTTCACAAGGAAAACTTGTTGGTTTAATCCTGTTGCAGTCAAACGTGTGTAGGTGGTGTTTGTTGCTTGGCAGTTCAATTCATGTTCCATTCATCAAAACTTGTGTAGAAAGGCAGAAGATGCCTATCAGTCTATCGCATTTGATGCTTGATGTGAGATATTTGCTAACCTTTTCATACTTAGATTTGGGGGGTGGGGTTCTTATGCCTGCATGCTAAGTGACTTTCCTGCAAGCAGCAGCTACGAAGCCTATTTGCAGCGAAACATCGACATGTTAGCAGATTTCAGGACTGAAGCAATGTGCCGAGACATGTCGAGCTCTGGGTGATTGGGTTCCAACATAAATGACTATCGGTTACCGTGTATGCGGGATGAAACTCATGTCCTTCACAAGATATGGACGAAAAATATGAATGCCTTAGGGTTTTACGATTCTTGGTCTTGGTTTCAACAATTTGCGAACATCCCTTTGGGAGGCGACCATCCTCCGGGGATGCATCCGGTATTTCTGGGACTGGTCCCGTTGACACATTTCTTTCGCGCCAGGATGCGACGTGCCAACTGCACCAATGCCACTGCGGCACAAAGCTCCAAACAGTTGGAGTGCTCTGGATACCAGCAGCAGGCAGCCGCCAAGGAGGTTCCGAAGTGACAAACTCCTCCGTCGAGTTGTGAAGACAGAAAAAGGGACCGGTGGGTATAGTATGGAATTTGTGTGTATTCAATTGAATGTATTCTATCCCCAGTCAATGCATATTTTCAGGTCCAGGTGATGCATGTGAGGGGATCGGATCATTGGTAGTGATGAAACCCCTTCAGTGTTGATTTTAGCAGCAGGTGATGTGCGCTCATTTGACGCCTTATGCGAATCCTGCGGATTGCAGCTCGTATGAAGCCAAGCAACAGGCTTGCCTCAGCTACAGCCACTGTCGAGTGCAGGTGCCTCTGATGTCTCGGGGGCATGCTATTTGTGAAGTTTCAGAGTGTTGCGGCAAAGTGGCCAGCTTTGTACTCTATGTCACTATGTATATGATAAGAGATTATGTGCTATTTGTTTTCTATTTTGAGGTGACCTAATGAAAGCAGGGATAAGTAGGGTTCCAGGTATATTTGTATATATGCGCAGCAAGTTTTTACTGACAGGCTGAGCATGAGAGTAGCAGCGCAGCCTCCACTGCTGATCAATTAGCAGAGAGCCTCAAGGTGACTTGGTTTTCTCATTAATCTCAACTTGTCACAGCTACTGCCACATTTTGTGATGACTGTTTTCAAGGTGCAATGGGAAGGCCTGAAACGCATTGAATGCCTGCTGGATGTGATCCTGAAATCTGGCGATGCAGCAGCCATGCAGGCAGGAAATTGGATCATTTTCAACACGCTTCTTGTGATCATTTTCCAAACACGCTTCCGAGGCTTGCGTTGCTGCGGGGCATGACACCTCGGCTCTGAACATCATCGTCCCGGCTGAACCGGTTGCACAGGCCTGCGATGCAGGTGTTGCACCAGCTGGCTGTGTTTGAAGGTAGTGTGGGATGGAACCCATGGGCCCATGACCACATCGATCCTTTGGACGAAACATCTGAAGGTAGTACGTAGGAGTTGGAGTCCCACGAGAGCCTGAGCGAGCCTGTGGGAAAAGAGTTAGCGGATTCCGAAGATACAGTAGATATGGCTGGACTCGGACAATTTCGACCCATGTTTGCAACCTCGAGTCTATCACATTTAGATTTAGATTTAGAATCTTGAACAGTTGACACAGTTGACAGGAAGTTTCCCCATGAACCGCCCTTAATTAACCACCAAAAATGACGTGCCGAAGGGTCATTTGATGGACGCATAAAACCGGGGGAACGTCATTGGCCGGAGAAGCCCTGAGAAGACAGACGGTTCCGACAAAAACCAAACGCAGCACATCACTTTCGGCTTTCGCTGATGTTGACTCAGTCGAATTGAAAAAGGCAGACAATGAGGCAAGTTATGCTACCGTAGCAAAAGGAACTCCCATAGACGAGAGCTGAGAAGGGTGTTCGGCAGCTGGACGTTTGGGAACGCCGTCGGAATCAATTTCAAGCAACAATAACTAGTCTGCATAAGCTAATTGGATGCCACTTGGATGCCAATTCTTGAAAGCACCGGAATAAAGGGATTAACGACCATTTCGCCACATATCCGTTTGGTAAAAAGTCGTAAGTCGTACAATGTCGAACGAGCTCTCATCGACAGTTGCCTGGTAACCATCGACGAGCCCACCAGCTTTTGAGGATACTATGCAGCAGCCAAAGGACAGCCTCAATTTAGAACGTAGCCCGACAATACGAAGAGACTGAATCAAACGAAATGCCTGTGAAAACAAATACTGTATAGACAATTTTCATAGTCCGCCATCGTGACCATGGGATTGTCCTTATCCGCCATCGTCACCACAGCTTCCCTTCCAGTCATTCTACTTTTTTACTGGACTGAAATGCTCCTTACTCTCCTGACCTGTTGTGGGACACTCAACAGACGGTTTGGTAGCAGGGTGCCAATTCAATATCCTTAGCGACTGCGTAAAGTGAGGAACTCTTCGAGGGATTCTAGCCGAATGTCATTGTCTTGCACATGGACCTTTCTGAATGCGCTCTACAGCGCTACGTGACCGTGCCGACGTTATTTTCTGCAAACGAGCCATTTGGAGGTAAAAGGTGTTGCAAAACAATATGATTGGCTTAAATCAAGAAGGACTGCACTCACATGAAGCACCAGCACCAGCACCAGCACCAGCACCACCAACAACAACAACAACAACAACAACAACAACCACAACAACAACAACAACAACAACAACAACAGCAACAACAACAACAACAACAACAACAACAACAACAACAACAACAACAACAACAACAACAACAACAACAACAACAACAACAACAACAACAACAACAACAACAACAACAACAACAACACTGAAGTGATGCGGATTGTGAACATGCTCAACCCGCAGCCCTTGGAGACCACTGCAGTGTTCAACCGGGAAAATTACAAATCACCGACAGTCCTCCAAGAGTGTGTGGAAATCAGGTAGCAAGAAGCAAGGGTGGCCTGTGCGCAAACACGTTTGTGTGTGCGCCAGTGATGTGGCACTTGCTCGCGCGAGTGAGGAAGGGCGCCTGCGGCAACGACAACGCAACTCGGGTACCTAGCCGCAATAGCTACTCTCAGTAGTTAAAAAATTTCACGAAACTGTCCTGCAATAAAGTCAGTACAGGTACAGGTTTTCAAGGTCAGATGTGTAGTTGACGAACATTTTGAAATTTTTTGTGCGCCGCATGTTTCCCATTCTTTTGGTCTACGAACAGCGCATCGGCACAACCTCGTTCACATCGGAACCTGCCTAGGCTGCCTAGGCTCGTTGTTTTTCACGCGCGTCCTTGAAGATTCTAAGCATGATTGTCCCGAACAATACATTGTTTCCACCTCTTGTTGAGGTCGCCTGTAAAAAAGCTGTTGTCACCAACTTTGCATGGCAATATGTAGAATCTTGCTCTACAAAAGAATTACAAACATACAGACACAACAACTCAGATGACATACTTGCATGACGTTAGAAGGCTCGGTATGCCTTTGGCATGTGCAAGGCTGTGGGTTGGAAACATGTCAGGCTCCGTAGTCGACTGGACCAAGTGAAACATATCCTTGTGTCTGGACTTTCAAGGAAGGCCAGCCCAAACGCCGAAGAGGAAAGTTCACCGCGGCCACTTCCAGGATGCAAGCAGGAGAAACCAGGCCCCGGGCAGGCTGCGCCAATCCCTTACCACCGCCCTGATCTGCCGGTGGAGTCCCCGCGCATGCAGCGACGCATGCTTTCGGAGCCTCCATCCCTGACGGGGATTTATGAGGCTGCCACAACACCGAGGGCACTCCATAAGCGAAATTATCGCGGAGACCACCAACATCCCCCACGTCAGCCGATAACTAGCCCCGTCGTGAAGGGACCGGCTTGGACTTGGCCATCTCGGATGCATATCTGGGGCCGCTGGTATATATGATATAAACATATTTAAACGGCCGGCTTCGTGCTTTATATCTGCATAGCGTGCAGTACCACAGCCTGTGACAACGAAAACCCGGTCCGGCCGAAAATGCGGAGGAAAAATCAAATACTTCGAACTCCGCATGAACACAAATGAGCTCTTACACCACAGCGAATATCGAATTCACAGGTGTCACCGTCATTTTCTTGAAATATGCCATGGTATAAATACATGCTTGGCAGCATCCAAGGCCTATGCTCCGACAGGCAATGTTGGCCCAGTGACAAGTGAACTGAAGTGAAATGAAGTGAAGTGAGGTCTGTATGCGCGGCAACCCGTGAATGGCACAAGTGGAAGGACAACATAGGAGCATTTTGTACCCACCAATGCCGATGCCCTTCGGATCGTGCTGTTCATGTGTGGGTGCAAAAAATTAGGACTGGCGGGCGGCATCGTCAACTGTCACATCCATCCCATTACGTAAATGTCGGGGCCTGCAAAGGTTCAGGATCATAGTGTGCGAATTGCTTCATGGACGATAAGCATTGTTACGTCTTGCGAGGCAGAGGAGGCCCCGTCGAAAGGGTTGTCAATGTCAATGCCTGGACGCCGTGTGGCGGGCCCGTTTTGGGCGCAGGCGGTGAACCAAAAGAAAACTACATTTACAAATCGGTATTTACAAATCGCTGCACCTTAGGCCATGCAGAAGTTGTAGAAGGAGTCAGAAAGTGCCAACCATGCTTCTTCGTCCCGTGCGCAGTCCAGCCAATGTCCCAATTGTTTGTAGAAAATTGTGACCTTTTGATCCCACGTGTGCCTTGGCCGGCCTACCTGTCGTGTTCTGACGGCTGGATTTTCAGCCAACATCCTACGTACCCAGCGATGTTCCGGCAAGTGTGCCACATAGCAAAACAGGTCCCAATGCTGCTTACATACGATTCTTGACCAGGGTTTTATCGCAGTTGCAAACGCGAAATCTTGAACCCGAATCTTCCAATTGTGAAGAATATGGTGCCATTCCAATGACCAGTCTGGTATCTGAAGGTGGTGCCTCGATGGCACGGCATAGTTTCCGAAATGAAACATCAAGTCACAAAAGGTGATCTTTGTATATGGTGCGGTGCCCACTGGCGAAACACACCACTGAAGACACAACATTGTCAAAGTATTTCAGCCTCGAAAACACCGAAATTTTCCGATTTTGCAATATCCAACGGTTGCTGTGGAAACATTTTTTGCCTTGCAGCATATGGTAAGGAGGATCACAACCCTGCCTCATACTCCCAGCAGCTGTCAACGTGCATCCGTCGAAAGGGTTGCAGCGCGCATTTGCGGGGAAGTGCGAGTTCAAGTCATCACGAATGATCGGCTCGCGGATCTCAACATCCACTATTTGTTGGAGGTCGCCGACCCGTCGTATCGAAGCCTAAGCCCACGGGTTACCCGTGTGGGGGGAGAGCCAGTTAACAATAGTGACCATTTTGGTATCACCAGGCAGCAGGTCAGGCGAGCCAAGGTCGGGGAAGAACCTAGGTTTGGTGGTCGCCGGCTTTGAATTAATGGGCCAGCGGAACAACATCATGGGCATGCTCGCCATGCCCGCTTTGTTGTCCCGCGGGTCATTGCCCAACAACCCTGCGGCAGTCCTTTCTTTCGCTGCCAGTATTTGATGTGAAACCTTGTCCACCCAACCGCTGGGCCATCTCCTCGCCCAAACCAGTCCAGCTGCGCCAACAAGTCACCCCGCAATTCTGGATTTACAGCGTCCCTACCAAAAATACATGCGGAGACTGCGGGGGTATAACAACAGATTGGAAGGCTGCCTAGCAGAACAGCCCCGTATCCTTGGACTTTTTTGCGGCTAAAAGGGAGCAAAAAAAAGGGAACAACCAGTTCCTTCCAAATGCGTTGGTGCGGGGGTGAATGTGAGTCAGACCTGTACGCCTCGCGGCTGAAAGGGCGCAGGCGCTAAATTTTCATTTTATACAAACGTTGCATGCTCATTGGCTGCAAAAATATAAGGAACCGTAAATGGTTGCTTCCACACGTCAAAGTCCTGCGCAGTGTCCTCCCAGCGACCCACACACACAAGTCCCGTCCGAGTCAAAGCTACGGTCCGCGAGGGACATGGGGAAACTACTACTACTACTACTACTACTACCACTACTACTACTACTACTACTACCACTACTACTACTACTACTACTACTACTACTACTACTACTACTACTAGTACTACTACTACTACTACTACTACTACTACTATTACTACTACTACTACTACTACTACTACTACTACTACTACTACTACTACCACTACTACTACTACTACTACTACCACTACTACTACTACTACTACTACTACTACTACTACTACTACTACTAGTACTACTACTACTACTACTACTACTACTACTATTACTACTACTACTACTACTACTACTACTACTACTACTACTACTACTACCACCAAACATCAGCATTCCAAGCACCACTTTACAAAAGCCTTCTCATGAGACCTCCATGTCTCACATTTGGCCGCCTGAAACCATGATAAATGGAAAATTTCTTGTGCAAGAGATTCAATTTGATCATCCCAGCGTGTTGCTGGGCGACCAATTCGTCTGCGAGGTTCTACACAATAATTCATCTTCCACCTTTGGTATGGATACCATTCACTCGTAATAGAGGCCCAGGAATTCACTGCAGATGCAATCTTCGCCGCAAAACGAAATCTTCCAACCAACAATCTCCCAGTCCATGGTGTAACACTGAATATTTGCGGTGCATTTTCCAATTTTTTGTTCATTTTTTGCATCAATGAATGCCAATCATTGTCCACTAGGGCTGCCCATCCAACAATTGAACGAAGCATACGGTTTCTCACCACTTCAAGTTTCTGAAGTTGATTCGAAGTCAAAGGACAGGTCATAAGGCCAAATACAATTGTGGGAGTGATGACAGAATCAAAAAGTTTCAAACGCAGTCTCAAAGACACATGCCGGTTCAGAAGTGTGTCCCTGTGCTCGTTAAATTTCATCCAAGCGATTTGACTCCGATGTTGTATATCCACCATGGCCCTTTTCCGAACGTCTCCAGATAATTTTTTGCCTAAATATTTATGATTTTGCTCTCCATGCAACACTTCAATCCTATCACCACCAATAGCAAGGAACATTGGTTTTTTTCAACCTTTCAGTTGTCAAAATTTTGGTCTTGGAAGTGTTCAAATTT
The DNA here is from genome assembly GCA_000507305.1 of Breviolum minutum Mf 1.05b.01. Classification (NCBI taxonomy): domain Eukaryota; class Dinophyceae; order Suessiales; family Symbiodiniaceae; genus Breviolum; species Breviolum minutum. Next base: position 2,264 of record DF245141.1, on the reverse strand, counting down.
AAACCGACAGCTGCCAATTCCTCAACCAAGCACTCCACCATACTTGCAGAATCAGTGTCATTTCTTGCATACACCATCAAATCATCAGCGTAACGCACGTTTACAGGCGAACCACACCAACCCCACAAACAACCCGCATGACGACCACACCAACACCACCAGCAACAACACAAACCACCCACGTGACGATACAGCCGAAGCAGATCAAACCAGACGAGCCGAGCGAGCACGATACCTAGTCCACCTCGGAGAGCTGTCAGCAGCCCGACAAGCACTCACCGCTGGGCCTTTAGCACCTGGTACCCAACAAACCTTGGACGAACTTCGGGATCCAGTCCGTCGACCCCAGGAAGAATATGGTCCGCTCGCACCAGAAGTCATGGCGTTCGAGCCAGACCGCCCCGCCGACATCCCAATCACCATGATTCTCCGCAACCTGCGGCGAGCCCGTAAAGGTGCGGCACCAGGCCCCTCAGGCCTCACAACGGACACACTCCGGTTGCTTTTGGACGATGAAACCAGCACAGCCCAACTCGGCCAGGTTACACAACTCCTGGCCCAAGCCCGTGTCCCACCGACCATCGCGACAGCAATTGCCTTAGGGCGTCTTGTGGCCTTACAAAAACCCAACGGCAGGGTCCGTGGCATCGTCGTAGGCGACACGCTACGGCGTTTGGTTTCCCGTTGCATGGCGCAACAATACGCCAGCACTTTCCAGGCAGCGTGCCAGCCACACCAATACGCATTGTCAACCCGCGCAGGTACTGAAGCCATAGTCCACACACTCACCACCCTCTCCTAAACCAACCCGAACCACACCATCCTCTCCGTCGATGGTATCGGCGCCTTCGATAACATATCACGCAACAACATGCTCCAAGAACTCCTCCAGCTCCCCACGGCCAACAGATGCATACCCTTTGTCCGTATGTTCTACGGCCAGCAATCCCAATTTGTATGGCATGATACCCAAGGGCACGCCCATGTCATTACCCAGGCCGAAGGGGGTGAGCAAGGTGATCCTTTGATGCCCGCCCTCTTTGCTCTAGGCCAACGTCCGGCCTTGCGGAAAGTCCAGCGCCAATTAGCACCGAACGAATACCTCATGGCTTTCTTGGACGACATTTATGTCGCCGTCACACCACAAAGAGTCCGCCAAGTCTATGACCTCCTGGCGACCCACCTTCATCACCATGCCCGCATCCACCTCAACCAGGGTAAGACCCGAGTGTGGAATGCCGCCGGTGCCGAACCACCAAACATCGCCTCGTTGGGGCCCGACGTCTGGGTCGGCAACCCCAACCTGCCCGCCACACACCAAGGGCTTACAGTTCTCGGAGCGCCAGTCGGGTCCTCCATGTTTGTCCAGCACCAGCTCCAACACACGCTCCACACTCATCAGCAATTGCTACAACGCATCCCCACGCTCGATGACCTCCAAGCATCATGGCTGCTGCTGCTGCTGCTGCTCTTTTGTGCCAGCCCCCGCAGCACCTACTTGTTACGAATGTGTGCACCAGACAGCACCAAAGACTTCGCCGAAACTCACGACACCGCCATTGGGGCCTGCCTCCAATCCTTGTTGCAGACCACGGACATCCCAGCCACATCCTTGGCCATAGCGCACCTGCCCCTCACACAAGGCGGCCTAGGCCTCATGTAAGCAACAATTCTCGCAGCCCCCGCCTACTGGTCGTCATGGGCCGACACTCTCCCTGTCCTCCAGGCCCACTTGCCCGAGCTCACCCACCAGATCCTTGAACAACTCAACACCCACTCTCAAGCACCTCCGGCGCTCCAAGCCGCAGCGGACGCTGCGCGAACCATAGCCGCAACAGGATGGGAACCTCCCACATGGGCTGCCATAGCCTCCAGCCAAACCCAAGCACCCGCCCCGCCACCAGCACCAGCAGAAGGACCCTTCGCCAGAGGGTGGCAACACAAAGCCTCCACCACGGCTCATGCACGTTTAAAGGCAGAACTTTTCAACGCCATCCCACCAGCCAGCCAAGCACTCGTCACCTCCCAATCCGGCCCTTTTGCGAGCCGAGCCTTCACAACCATCCCTTACACCAACGACTTCGCATACCCGTCCCACCTTTTCCGGATCCTTCTCCTCCGTCGACTTCGATTGCCCCTTCCACTGTTTGCACGAACCTGCCGGTGCCGTCGCACTTTCGACTCCCTAGGCGACCACCGCGCAGCCTGTGCCCAGTCAGGAGTACTTCGTAGCCGTGGAGGCCCACGTGAACGTGCAGCACTTA
>DF245140.1:0-20716 GCA_000507305.1 Breviolum minutum Mf 1.05b.01 | reverse complement strand
GCTTTGAGAATTTTTTACTGTAAGATTGGCAAACGAGCCATCTAGCAGTGAGCAGACAGAGTGTCTGCATTCCAACTTGTGATTTTGGGCTTGAAAGACAAAAATTCACGGCTGAACTTGGTGCCTTGGAAAGGCCTCACCGCTGAAAAGGGGGCAACAATGGATGAGCATTGTTTCTCCTCTTGATTGCATGTGAGAAAGTTCTGCCTCGTAGTTCTCTTTAACCACCACCACCCCACCACCGCTTTGAGAATTTTTTACTGTAAGATTGGCAAGCGAGCCATCTAGCAGTGAGCAGACAGAGTGTCTGCATTCCAACTTGTGATTTTGGGCTTGAAAGACAAAAATTCACGGCTGAACTTGGTGCCTTGGAAAGGCCTCACCGCTGAAAAGGGGGCAACAATATATATTTATATATAGATGTATATATATATATATATATTTATATTTGTATAGATATTATGAATACACATGTGAAATATTCCTCCATTATATAAAACACCCGCCAGCTTTTGCAAAACTTTCTCAGCTTTGGACCAAGGCAGAAGCAGTGAGGAAAAGTCTCACCAACTCAGTCATGAAAACGTCGTTTTAGCAGTTCGAAAAAGGGGAGTTTTGTTTTGTTGCGTCCCTTTGGTGGTGGAGCTTCCGGGAAGAAACTGAAAAAAAACAGCACACATTTTTTTTGGCCAACTTTAGTTGGTCGAGACATTTTTTTTGGGGGGTTCAAGAAAAATCACCCAAGAAACACGGCAAAAACCTGGAAGAAAAAAGATGACTGAACATCAGATGGTGGTGAGACAGATTGGAGCCGAATTCAAGCAATGGTCCGAAGGAAAAGGCAGGGTACAAAGGTCTTTTTTTTCAAACAAAATGGAGAGATCTTTATCTCCATATCTGAGATGTTTGTTTCTTTGTTCTTTTTTCCAACAAAATAAAAATCCATGGAAACTTCCTAAAAACAGGAACATAAATAAAACCGACACAACGTCGACATGCATCAAAGGAGAATGTCCGGAATGTCCGAGTTCTGGCAGAGAGTTTGAGGATTTCTTACGTCCTCGCAGCCACGTGCGATCGGTTTATCTTATTGTGAAAGGGCCGTGCGAAGGGGGGGGTTAAAAACCCCGAGGGGAAGGCTGGGCCCCGGGCCAAAACGCCATTTGTGGGGTGCTTCCAGATGGAAAGATTTCCAGTGATTGGATTGAATCGATGAATTTGTGTGAACCGCTTTACTTTTCGGGTAAGGGAACAGTTGAAAAATGGGAAGACTTAATAACCTGGCTTTGAGCTTGAGAAGCATCAGCGGTTGAACTTTGTGAATATTTGGAAGACCGGGATAGAGAAGGGTTTCTATCTGCAGGTTGATTGGCACTATGCCGGTGTGGGAACCCAGTAAGACTCCAGGGCAGTTCTCTGCAGAAGAAACCAGTTGGATGAACCGACATGAACATGGTATTTTTCCAAAGGCTCATTTTGATCTATACTGGATTCTTTCTTTGGATTTTTCTATAATTAGGTTGTATGGGGGTGTCAACTCGAATTAGCTGACACTTATTGAAAGTATTAAAAGACCACCAAATGGGTCTAGTTGATTGAAGTAGGAAAATTCTGTGAGACACGCATGTCATTCATATCTTTCACAAACACTTAGAGTGCTTTGACTCTGTTTGGAATTCCATCAGTATGTCCCTCATTGGGTATGGCACAACTTTATTCATGACCGACCAATCCTTTTCTCGTTGAAACCTGGATAATCGCCCAAAAAAAGTCCTTTTGAATCCATTCTTAAAGCAAATTCATGTAATAGTTTCGTAGTTTTTTTCCCTTTTTTCAAAGGGGGCCAACCAAAAAAACAACCGCAAAAAATCATCAAACAACAAAAAATGGGGGGGGAAATTTTTCCCCAGGGCAAACTCCCGGGAACAATTTGAAGCTGAAAAATCGTGCCCTTTCAGGTGACCTTGAAGTTAGATCGCTTGCCCGATGCACTGCAAGAGGTGGAGATCCGCTTTCATAGGATTGGAGTGTTACATAAAACAGCTTGTTGGCGAACTTAAGCCATGTATATGGGGGTTTCCTAAAATGATGGTACCCCCAAATCATCCATTTTCATAGGGTTTTCCATTATAAACCATCCATTTTGGGGAAACAACCATATACATTCTGATGAAATTGTTATTTGGTATCTTGAATTTTCAGGATTCGGAGACTTTTAAAGATTCATCGATCACTTCCTGGAACTCAGAAATTTGGTTTAAAAGAGTGGGGTTAAGATCCAGATTTCTTCAAGGCTTTTTGCACATGATTTCTAATATGAGATACTTATACTAAAGGAGCGTCCCAAGTTGATTTATGTGGAGTTTTTACTAGGAAACATCAGATTTCTGAGATGGCCCCCTTATGGGAAATCCTTACCTTATTGAAAAAATCAGCTTTGGCATGTATCACCTTACCCCCAAAAAAACAACACAAGCCTTACAGGGTTTGTGTTTTGGCCGTGTTTCTGTACCATACCTCGGGGGTCGTTCCATCTCATTCAATTACCCATTTTGAGGGGATCGTTCAACAAGCAGCAGTTTTGTATGGTCATTTTGAGGCCATGGAGGCCATGATTTCCCGATTTTTTTTGTGCATGAAGTTCCGGGGCGGTTGGTTAGTCATATTTCATAAACCCTGTATATTGCCTACCAGGTTTAAATCATTGAAATGACGACCAGATTCCCATTTCATTCTGTCGAAGGAGGTGCAGAGATCGGTGACGAATCAGACGCAGCTTTTCAACCTGGCCACAAGCTCAGCAGAACAAACATTTTTTCACATTTTTTTTGGTAAAGGTGAGGAAGATTTTTTGATTCTTTTTAGAGTCAGTGCTATACCAGAGCCCTTTAAAAGAAAAAGTTGGAGAAGTTTTTTTTGCAGAGAATCTTCCATAATCTTCCAATTTTTTTGAAGGTTGAGAGTGTTTGCAGATCAATCAGCACAGACATCCCATATTATTTGGCAAATTTTCAACTTGCTTCACATCACGTTGAAAGCCAACCTACTAAGGTGAATCAGGAATTTCAGAAGTTGCAGGTTGGGGGTTGGGGTGAAACCGTGGACCCTTCAGCTTTGAGATGATGCGAATTTTTATGGGGATTCTCAAGGGGGGAGGTGTTCCCCCAAGGGGTGGGGGAATCCCCAATCCTCCTGAGACAATTGGGTGGAAACTCCAGCTGCAACCTTTTCCACCAATTTTTGGACCTTTTCCCTTAGGAAGCCTAATTTCAGAATTGAAGAACGAGGGCGCTCGACCTGAAAAAATACAACGATATGATAACTATATGCCACGTATGTTTAGATTCGATGATATTCTGAACAAACTAATGTTACAAAATAACGACATATATACTACACATCAACAAAAAAAGTCCGTGTAGTCTCCTTCTGCTTTCCCCCGGGCGCGGCCATTTTTTGTTTTTTTTTGCAAATGTTTGCGCAGAACCAACTACAAGCTGTCACTCGAGAGCGTGACCAGCTTAGTGCGGAAGCTTGGATCTCCAAGGATTTCTGGTGAAGCGAAAAGTTGAGGCTTCTGAAAGCCGAGTTCCGCTGCTTTTTTTGGCAGTTACCCTCCCTGAAACTAACAGTTCGCACCTAAAAATGGATGGTTGGAAGATGAGTTCCCTTTTGGGAAAGTTTCAGGGGATGTATGTTATGATTTATATATCATAGTTTTCATGGCTTTTGATCATTTCGTTGGATTCCGTTGATTTTTTTGGACAGCTTTTTGCACTGTAAACAAAAATCTCCAGAACATGCATTTCCAAGCAAAATACTTTGGAGAAGGATGATTGGCAACAAACAATTCAAAGCAAGATTCTGTAGATTTGTTCATCGAAAGATTGAATGTTGAAATCAACACCGTATTTTGAGGAGTGGAGGTTGATGAACCATTATATATCCCATACTTCACCCGCAAAAAAAACAATTTGTTCGACTTTTTTTGACATTCTTTTTTCCCCAAATAGCTTTAGCTATAGGGGTTCTTACTTCAAGTTGCAGATTTTGTGGATTCGTTGTGGGGGGGGGCTGTCACACAGGGTGTCGTTGGAGGTGTAATCTTCTGATGTGTGTAGGGGTCAGGGGTTTGCAGATCGAAAAGAGGGCTGTCACGGAGGGTGTCATTGGAGGTGTCATCTGATGCGTGTACGGGTGGGGATTTGCAGTGTAATTTTTTATATAGATTTCTATTTCTGTTTGGTTATATTTTATATCTGCATTTTGGTTTGTTTCTCGCCCAGAAATATACCTATGGAAGAAGATCTATCTTGTGAATCGGCCTGAAACACATAGCAGAAAATCGTTGATACCTTTCAATGCTATTTGGGGTCTATGCTGGTAGAATTTGAGACTGTTGTTGGAGAGTTTTGATTTGAAACATAAAGTAGACATAATTAATCGAAAACGGTTTTAAAGTTCTACTTTATTCATTTGGGGTTGCATCATGTGCATGGGTGCAAATGGTTGCAAAATGTTTGATCGAGACCAAAACCCACCAACACCAGAAAAAAACAGGCTAAAAAGGTAGTGATTCGTTGTTGTGAAATTTTGTGTTTGCCCAAAGAGTTTCCTGTAAAAAAATCAGGGTCATGAATCTGATCCTCATCTTATGAATCCCCCCATTTACCAACCATTTGCCCGCGCAAATTTTCTCAGCCAATGTCGATCCAGGGCAACAGAACCTTACCCTCAGTAAGCAGTTGGCCAATGCCACCAGCGTGTTTGGGGAAGCCCAGAACTGGCCGTGGATCGGAACAAAAGGTGAAAACAGGTATTTTCGGAGGTGAACACCTTTTAGATATTCAATCAATGTTATTTCCTAATGGTTCTACGATGTTTGCACTGATTTCTGTATGGTTTTTGGATTCCGCATTAGTGATTCTGCGATTCTAGATTGGATTTGGTGGATGATCTACTGTATGTATTTTACATCTGGAGCAATGTATCTTGCATTCGTGACTCTGCGCGGCTTTGCCAGGATATGAAATTTGTACGATAGACGTGATGATTTTGCTGCATTGGTGACTGTGTGGCGATCGGCATGTGAGTTTGATGATTTTCCTATATGTTCACGGAAATCTAAGTGGCCCACCCCCCCCGGTCCGCCAGGTTTCCCCCAAGAAAAAAGGCCGTAAATCACGGGGGGATCAGTAACCACCATTACTCCCCGAACTCGGATCTGAGGTCGGAAGATAAGAGTAAGGCAGCACCAGGTGATCCCCGTGGGAAATCGCGTTTTCGGCGGTACGGTACCTTTTGGAGCTTACAAGAAGATACTGAAAAGATATATGTATGTTTTTGTTAAAACAAATTATATATGGAAAACAAGAATCCGAAACATGGAACCTCAACAAAAATGGTGTTTTATTTTGAATTGAGGAGCCTCCTTTTTCCAGGGAATTTTTCTTCATTTTTTTTTGGTCAGGTGAAACTTTATATTCCAGTCATGAGCTCAGGTTGTTCATTGGGACAAGACAGTGTACCAGACAAATCGTTTTTTTCTGAAAATTTGGTGTTTTTGCTTATTAATATGAGGAGCCAGCAAAAAGAACAATGAGGGTTCAGTATGAAGTATTAAAAAATCAGATCCGATAAGTGTTGAATCCCATTTTTTGTGCTTTCAAAAATCAAAAACATTTTTGTTTTCTAATATTTTTTATATTGTTTCTATTGTTTTCAGAGACATTTTTTTTAAAACAATTTTTTCAGTGGTTTTTCCGAAAAGATTGGCTCAACACAAGCCATGGGGCGTTTTCCGGGTAAAACACTTACCTCGTCACCACCGAGGTGTTGGAACTGTACCTCAATATGGCAGTGACAAGGGAGACAGGTCACCTGACTTGCTGGTTGTTTCTGGTTGTTTCGCAACTGGGCGCTGGGTGTTGGGCGTTTGGCTGAAAATCACAAACTGAAACGAATCTTCAAAAAAAATATAGCGAATCTACAGAGAGTTTTTTTTTTTCCGTTTTTTTTCATTGATTCAGTTTTTTGTTTTGAAGGGTTCAAGGCGTGGCATTTTGAGAGATTGAACGATCTTGTGAATCTTTCCAACTATTTGGCATCTCATAGTTGACATGTCTTGCATTGCGCCAAAAATTTCGCCCAAAAATTTCCCTCAGAGCTCTCAAGCCAAAGAACTTTCAGTTCGCGCCTTAAAACGCCCACTCTCGTTTCAGCATCATGTTCCGAGCTGTGGTCACTTTTGCGTCTTTTACCGTTGTTTCAGCCAACTGTGCTGAAAATCCCTCCTCACCCGAGTGTGCGGCACGTGGACAGGACTTGCTTCAGAAACATGCCAGTTTTGGTGCAGGTGGTGCCGGATTGCAACTTGAGGCCACTCCATTGATGCTCGATGTCAACAGTCACCAAAAACCTGCCCACTTTTTTTTTTTTGTTTTTTTTGTTGTTGGGAGAAAATCACTTAGAATTTGGAGCTCTGGCAAAAGTTAATTGAGAAAACTGGCAAAATCTCCAAGTTCAACACCCGTGTTTTTTTTTTTGAGTTTTGGATTTGCCCAAGAATGAATCATCCACGTATTTTCCACTCACAGGATGAGCTTTGCTACCTTACAGCAGAAGACCGAGGAGTCCTATGCACATGCAAAGAAGCTCCGCTCGCGCAGTAGGCTTCAGATCGAACGAGCAGATTTGATTTCTGACTATCGGTCCAAAGGAACGAAAACCTTCCGCCGTGATGCTACGTGCATTGAGAATGCCTCCCGGCGAGGAAGTCTTCCATTTTTCCGTGTTTTTTCAGGAATTCTGAACGAGTGTTGGGAAAAATTTTCACAAGGTACTTTCGCGAAAAACATGGAAGGATTGCAAGGCAACGTTGTTCATTTTGGCCTTTCTCCCGTTTTTTTCCCCTCCATGGTGACCTGCCATAATTTCCCTTGATGAACTCGCCTTCCGGTGGATTTCTTGAAACCAAACTTTGGGTGAAACACGAAGAAAGCTTTCGCATCGATCGCCGATCGTGGATCGAGGTTAGAAAAAACACCTAAAGTATCCTAAAGTGTCTAAAACGCATAAAAAAACACCTGTATACTTAAAAGAACAACCACTTGATCACTTGGCCCCTCAAAAAGATAGGGAAGTGACAACTGAAGTGACAACTGAAAAATCCCTTTTTTTCCCCTTCCGAAAAAAAAACACCCCACAATTAGAGTCAGAGCCTTTTTTATTCGCCCCAAAAAACAAAAAAATCTCTTCAACAAAATTCGACCAACATAGCTGAGGCCAAGGGAGGTTTCCAAGATTTCTTGGCTCAGAGTCACCTTCATGCCGAGTTATCACCCGAAGAAGTCGAAGCCTTCATGGAACGAACCCTGGAAGAGATGCAGGTGGCACTGGGAAGTCTGGGGGGATTTCCGTGGTATGGAAGTGGGGAAGTGGGTAAGAACGTTTTGGGGAACAATGTCATGGTTGGTTGCTTGGGTTTTTTTGGAAGGGAAGTTGCTGTTCCAGGAATCTGTATCCGAAGTTTCGGAAAGCAACGCAATCTAGGCGAAAGGGTACCCAACTTACAGATTAATTCGAAATTTCGCCCCCAAAAAAAGGACATGTTTTTTGTTTGCCGGGAGTTTTTTTTTTTATAATCTTGTTTTTGCGGATTTTCGGGGCAAGAAGATGATGTTCCAAAAAGGACCGAAAAAGAAAGAAACTCTAGCATAGATCAAAGAATGCCAAGATGGCTACGAATTTTGAATTTCCATATTTCTTTGTGAAATAATGGAACAAAAAACTCGTTTGACACCCTCATCGTTATTCATCTTTTTTTTTTGAAATCATGAAGACAAATGGGGTAAAGGATGTTTTTTAATTGTTTTCTCAAAAAAAGTTGAGAACCAATTGAAAAATCAGCTATCTTCATGTAAACACTACAGATCCAACAACATGACTCAGAGTGTTGAAGTCACAGTTCCCATCTAAACCTCCATTGCGTTAACACAGGTCTTGTGCAAGCATCATGGCACCGATGCGATTCTCGATCACCAACAGCAAGCCGAACTTTTCACAGAGGATTTGATGGCAGCCCTCGCGGCTGAGATGCCTGTGTTGTCCGCCAAGCTCTTTGACTTGTTGGAAGGAGAGGTCAGGAACCTCAGAAACACAGACAGATGCTGTTTTTTTTTGGAAATGTGTGAGGAGCCTACAAAATCCCTTCAAAAAAGTGCTTATCTATTTTTTTTTAGCAGGTTTCATGTGTCGAAAAAAAACAGTTTTGGTCGAGTCCCGTATTTTTTTTTGATTTTTGGGTGGATTTGTTTCATCCCGAACTTTTGTATTTATTTTCATCTTTGTAAATTTGTAAGACTTTGCAGATGTGACTTTTTTTGGAACGTCTTCCGATATTCCAATTGGCTTGGGTAGACTTTGGGAGTGCCACGATCCTCCAAGCAGCCAGGCCTCGTATTTGTTGAAGTTTCAAGAATGGATGGCCAACTTCTCCGCCGCGGATTTGCAACGCCGTACCGGCATCCAACACAGCACGGAGACAGTCAATGCATCCTTGCTCCAGACACACAGCATCACTCAAAATATTATGACACTTTTCGGAAAGAAGTGAGAGGGGAGGAAACCCACAGGTTTCGGCATGATTTTGGTTTTGAAGAATTGAGATGTCCGAAAGGATTTGGGCATTTGGAGATTTCAGTAAAATTCAGTTCTGTTTCCACTTCCACAAATCAGATCTTCACATCCTTTTCCAGACACCCCGACCCTTCCCTCCCAACCACCCCCCAACCTCAATGGGACCGTTTCCTCAAAAAATTGAGGACGAGTTCCCTTCCTGAATCCTTTGAATCAAGACTCGAGTGGCCTCATTGCGCAGAGATCATCATGCGCATTCATAATCAAGGCGTCAGGGCGATGGGCAAAAGATGGGGACCGGGGGTTCGGTGTGGGAATTTTTTGGGATTGGAGGTAACTTCGGGGGGGAAGGCCCAACAACACTGACACAGATTGGAAAAGATTGGGAAAAGACCAATATATATCATTTTTTTGTAATATAGGCATACAGCATGTATCTTTACATCAAACACCTTGTTAATATACTTCTTTTTCAAGAAGATCTATCTAATATGACTTTTGACTCTTTGCTGAATCATCCAATTGGATCCGGATCCAATTTTTTTCCCCCCCCCCAAAAAAAACCCTCCAGAAAACCTGACCTGAAAAACAACGGTAACAACGGGGGAACTCCCCTCCCATGGAGGTCAATGCGGCAGTTGCTGGGCCTTCGGAGCGGCAAGTGCCTTGGATTCGCGACTTTGTATTGCCACTCAAGGCGTTTTCAGTGGTCCAGAAGCGCAATTGAGTCGTGGTTACATTGCTTCTTGTGCTAAACCCAATGGAGGAGATGGTTGTGGAGGTGGTCATTCGTCTTATGTCTTTGACTTGTTCTCCAGTGGAGGCGGTTGCAGGGAAGGGTTTCGGTTTTTTTTGTGTTTGGGGCAACCCGTCGCAGTTTTGGTTTGGGTTTGGTGTGGTTGGGTTTTGCCCGGTTGGGACCTTAGACTTTTTCTGATATCTTCCTCATAAATGCACGCCAGTTACCTACCCTGTGAAAATCAATGATTGGAAGGGCCCACATTTCTTTTTGGGGCCCGGCCTTTATTTTCAGGCATAAAAGGGTTTCAGAGAGGGTAGGTCAAAGACGCCTGTCGTCAACCTTGCACAACAATTTTTGTCACTTCGTGGAAAAACAACAATTCTTTGGATCATTTTGTTCTTCAAGAGCTGAACAAATAGATGTGTTTTTTGCCAACACTTACAGTACACCCCTCAAAAAACCAAGAGTTGGAACCTCAAAATCATCCCAATTGAAAAGGAACATCATCAAACAACCAAACTTTTTTTGCCTCCATGTTTGTGTGGGCAAAATCTTTGGAATCTCCTTGTTGTGCCCAGCAAAAAACGGACCAATCGCTCCCCCCAAATAAATCTTGGGGGGCACCTCTTTTTTTTTGGCGTTTTTGGGCTTGATGATCCCTTCGCGGAAAGGTGTTCCAACAGGAGGTGCCAATGGATGTTCCCCGTACTTTGGTCACGGCGCTGGCACAGAACACTTCGCACAAAGTAGCTCCGCACCGCCCTGCCCCACCTTGTGTGGCAACCAAGGCTTTTCACGTGTCTTGTTAAGATACGAGTTGGTTGAGGGCAAGACAGGGAAACAAAAACAGCAAGAAGATAGCTCTAGTTTTCAAAAAACATCAAACATCAGCAAAAGCACATGGGGGGTTCTTATTTTTTTTCTGGGGATGGACATTGAAAACTTCAGTTATCATGAAATTTTTTCGTTTGCAATTCTCTTCCAAGCATCCAGGTATACGTTTCAGAATGCCCCTCATGGCTCCCGAAGTTTCGAAATGTTGAGATCGAAAAATCCCCAGTAAGTCGGATGTTGTTTTAAACAGCAAACTGCCTATGGGGATACAGCGAAAAACACCGAGTTTTGACACACCTCGGTTTTTTTCTTTGGCGTTTGTTGATTTTCAGCCTTTTGTTTCTCCCATTTTTTTTGACCCCGGTCCGACCAGGAAGTTTGGGTGAGGACAAGTTCATTGGCCGTACCAGCACGTACTACCAAATTGCCAGCTACCAACACCCTGATCCAGCACGGGTCTATCACTTGGCACGTGAAGCACTCCTGAGTGGTGGAACCTTGGGGTAAAGTTCCTGGGTTTTTTCCCTGGTTTTTTTTGGTTCCCCATATGGCCATCATGTTCAAGAAGAAAAAGGGAAATTTATAGATTTGAAACACTTTCACGTGAAGAAAATCGCTTCCTGTTTTTTGTTTTGTTTTCGAAAAGAGCCTCCCGGTTGGTGCCGTTTTTCGACCTGATTTCAAACACCGTTCGCAGTTTTTTCCGTTTCAATTTGCGAATTTGTTGCCTCTCAGGACCTATTCCGGCCTACTTGTATGCAGACAGTGGTTTCATGGCATATTCCAGTGGTGTCTACACCCACACCTGTGACCATTGGGCCAATCATGCCATCACCGTGGTAGGCTTTGGTCCGGACTATTGGAGCTGCCTAAATTCATGGGGAACATATTGGGGCGTCCAAGGTACCTTCAAGGTGGGTTTGTGCGTTTTGACCGATTTCCAGTGCCTGGTATGAATTTTGTATGTTTTTTCTTTAGTAGATGAATTTTCCAGGCTTTTTTTTTGGATGAACTTAGTTTTTATAAGGTTTTACTTACTTAAACTATATAACAGCTATGATTTATGATTATTTTGCACATCCTTTTTGTTCAATTCATGATAAGCCTCATCATCTGAAATTTCCCCATTTTCGGAAAGTTTTTCAGTGAGAATCAGTTTGGTGACAAAATCAGGGGACAGTTCTGCAGTTCCAGGACATTCCTCTCATAGCCTCCTTTGCCATCTTTGATGACCCCTCCGACGACAAGTCATCATTTTGATCATGATAGCAATACAAAAACTCGCTGAATGATCGCAAAGTTTGTGGTAAAACAGGGTTTTGGGGATGTTTAGCTTCTCATGTTTGACAGGGCTTTTCAGGAAGTCAATGTTTCCAAAAGAAGTCATTTGAGCTTAACAAGGTCGTTGGTTTCAACTGTCCATTTGGTAAGTTCATCAACAAAAAAACAAGGGAAACAACAATTTACCCTCCCCGAAACTAACAGTCAGCAAAAGCACCTTAAAAAAATGAGATATTTTTACAATTCAATTTAGTATTCCTTAACAGGGTCAATTTCAAAAAAAATACACCAGAAAATGAACGTTTTAGTAACCCAAACATGAAATATGTTTGGGTTCAGATTCCAGATGATATATATTTATAATATATATATATATTTCTTTGAAAAATTGGGGGTGATTTTTAAGTGAAGCATCTTATATAACTTTCAGGCCGAAACAAAAATCACCTGATCCTTCATCCGGCGAGGATCCCAAGTCACCTTTTGGCCAGTAGCGAGCCGGGTTATAAATTTCCATTGGCTGGTAACACTGCAACTCCACCAGCAGGAGGGCATGGTTTTTTTTTGTTGGGAATCAAAAATTTCAAGGTTGATTCATGTCGTGGAAAAAACCATGGTATTTTTTGGGGTACATTTTTTGAGAGTTTTCAAGATTTCTATATTTTTAAAAATGAGTTTGTTGTTTGTTCATTTTTTTCTGTGCAGGATCAAATGATAATGTTTGTATGGTACAGTTTTGCAGAGGGGGATTCAGATGTTTGTAATTGAACAAATTTTACCATTGGAGTGCTTGAAGTTTAGGTTGGTGTCATATTCTATGGCCCTGAGTCAGGAGATGCCACTCTGGATACCAAAGTGGAAGAAGCCTACAGGTATGCCACTGCCCAAACCAAAGATAGGGGATGTGAATGTCGTACCTCTTGTGGTACACATCCACCCAACAATATTGGCAACTTCTGTTGGGTGAAGGATGTCACATGCCAAGGTACCAATTGGGGATATTGTGAACTTCCTCCTGCGACAACAAGTGCGGCTGCAACTACCACAACCACAACCACCACAACCACCACAACCACCACGACAACCACCACAACCACCACGACAACCACCACTACAACAACGACAACCACCACCACCACAACCACCACCACCAGCACAACTACAACAACCAGCACGACAACAACAACACCTATTCCTCAGCCTGAGCCAACTACCCCGGCACCTACCGCACATCCATGGATATTGACATCGGGCACTTGTTCCATGGACTCCTTCGGTTGTATCATGACCCCAAACTATGATGGCCCCCGCGGAACAACCTACCAAAACAATGTCGGGTGCACCATCGAGGTCACTCGCAAATGTGCCATTGAAGTGGAAGATTTCAATGTGGAAGCAGGTTATGACATTTTGAAAATCCGTGATCAACAATACAGTGGAGCTTCATCGCCACATGGAGTGGTACTTGAGGAACAAACGGTTATTGAATGGACAAGTGATTACAGTATTACCATGACAGGTTTCAAAATTTGTCATAAGACTCCTCCCCCTTGCCCTCAGTAGCTTTTTGTAGCTGAAGAGATCCAGACTCCGCACACCGGAAACAGAAAAAAGTGATCGGCCGATGTGGGGTTTGATGTGTGAAAAACCATGGTATTTTTGGAGCTTTAAAGATGTGAAAATTTCATTTACTTTACAAGTCGTTAAACAGGAAATGGTGAATGGTTAAACCACGTCCTCAAGGCTTAAAGGCCTTTTTAGACACCAATTTGAAAGGCTGCGTTTCTTTTTAAGATGCGTTTCTTTTTAAGATTTTTTTTTTGTAACCAACATTTTTTTTCCATACAATGGCAGTGAAACACCATGATTTTTGAAATCATCCTTTACAACTTTACTACAAGCATTTCTTCCCGGCTGACCTCAACAACTGGGTGCATCGACCGAAGGTCAGAGAAGTTTGTCTTGGAGAAGTGGCGCCTGGCAAGTCTTGGATGATGCTCTTGGGAAGGGAGAGCTCTTGACATTTTTTGGTACCTTGAGGCCTTGAGGGGATTATGATGATTCTTGTTTTATTTGTATGAAATAATACAGAGAATTAGAATACTCAAAAAACATAGATAAATACAAGGAATACATACATATGTACGTACATACATAGATAGATCTTCCAGATGCGTAACCTTTCTACCTTTTAGTATGGGGCAGTTTTTTTTTAAAGGTACATGTTTCCCACACTCACACGGCAAAACTAGGAATCTCTAGGTACAATAAAGAAAGGCATAGGATGCGCCTGGAAAACCGAAATGAAGGGTACCATCCTTCCGATTCTGCATAGGCTTTCCTGCTATGCAATTTTTGGCATTTTTTTAAAAAGGGGCGTTTCAGAGAAATTCTGGAAAACAACTGTTTTGAAAGGTGTTTTTTTCTTTGATATTTTGCGACTACTTTATTTGTTTTGCCGTGAGGGAACGTGATTTGTTGTGACCAACCAAAAAAGGGGATGTCGGAAACTGATGTTGCAGGTGTTTGGATGAGTTTTCAGCCATTCATTCTTGAGCTTCAATTTTCAAAAGATATCCTAACAAGTCCTTTCTTGGGCATGAATGGAATTCCCCAGTTTTTTTTTGGGAAACTCTCCAACAGGATAGCATGATGAGTGTAAATTAAGTATACAGTATACAGCAGAATCATCCCATTTTTTGGGAACATGTTTGAAGTGTCAGAATCCCTCTTCAACAGGGCTCTTGCAGGTTTCAAGAGAAACTTTCTGCGAAAAGATTTGTTTTTGCATCAAGCAAACACCCCCGGAAATTAACATGGAACCCAAACAATGATGTTATTGAAGATGCGGCGTTTCCTTTGCAAAGGGATGATTTCCAGGTTCCATCTTAGTTTTTTGGGGTGAATCCCTCAAAATTTACTGGAACATACTGGAACTCTTCCGCCTATTCGAATTGACAATGTATTCCCAAAAGACCTCGAGACAATTTCTGGATACGATTTTTGTTTTGATTCCCGGCTCGGAAAAAAGCAGGGTTCATTTAAACACCAATTTTTTTAGGGAATCAAACAAGCAGCAAAATGGTAGAAATTATGCATGAAGTTTGGGTTGTTTGGGAAAATATTTCATGATCCCTGAAGATCAGTTGATTTAAAAAAGCCATCGAACAAAACAGACCAACCTCTAGATAGCACCCAAAAACAAGCATTGACGTTGAGGCGCCCCACCAGCCACCAACAAAGCACCTTTAACGGAAAATTGAATGCCAGGCATTTTCCGAATCATCACAAAGCTCCAGTGCATAGTGTAGCCATGAGTCGGGGTGCTTTGGGTCAGATGTTTCTCCTTTTCCAACAAAAGGGGGGAAAAAACCTTCAGGTGCTTTTAAAACCGTGAGTTTTTTTAGGGGGTGTTTTAAAAGTGAGTTACTTATAGTGGCGTAGAATGTTGTCCGACCTTGGTACAGGAAGGGTGATTCGTTGTGATGTCTTTTTATCCCTGTATTTTTGGTTGTGATAAGAAATAGTAAGAGTTTTCTTACTTTCAGAAGCACTTCCAGACCGACTTTGGCCGAGTTTCCTCTTTTAAATGGTACATCCGGTACATCAAAAACCCTCTGTTTTTTTCATTCGTGATTTATGGCCCCATATGGAGATTTTCCCCAGCCAAGAAAGCTGGGAGCCTGCATGAAAGCTCAGAGACGCCAGGGCACGCACCTTCAATTTCTCGAGCCGTTTTTTATGAATGGAACACACGTGTGCAAAGGCATCAAAAGTTGCGTGAAAAAATGAAAAGAAAAACACCTCAAAGTAATTCATCTTTAGATGTCGGTCCCGGTACTCTTTTCTTTAAAGAACAACTCCATAAAAGATGATATCATTTCCTGCCCCCTCCTGTTTTTTCCGGTGTTTTTAGAAAGTATATCTATTTTTTTTGTTTTGTGTGTTTTTCTTTTAAAAAAGCAATATTTTTGTCCCGAAAAAAAACACCAAACGTGTTTTTTTTTCCCTTCCAAAAAACCCACCCCCGGTGACGACGGTTTTTGGTAGAAGTCAAACCCCCGAGGCGAGGATTCGACGCGTTTTGTGACGGCGTCATGGGATGCCACCATGCACGTCTTTGATTTGACCAGAAAGGAATTAGACAAGTCACTTGGCGCGGAAATCGAAATCCTCCCGGTTTTCAACGTAACCCCCTAAAAAACGGGTCGGAAATTTTTCCCATGGGAGTTGGTTGGTTTTGGGAGTGTGAAGGGGGAAAGTTGGGAAGTTCGAATTGGATTGTGAGTTGGAATATTTCGATTTAGCTGTGAATTTGGATTAAGATGTTGGGAAGATGTTGGAAGTTTTCCAGTGAACATTGGGGGTTTTGGAGTGAACATAACATGGAAACTCCGGGGGGGGATTGTTCTTTGTCAGCAAGTGGAATTGTAGCTGCTTTTTTTGGTATGGTTTAATTGGAATATTTTGGGTTTGAGTGAAAATGGTGAGGGAATGAACCATGTAGAATTTGAGTTGGACTTCACCTCAATGAACTCGGGGGAAAATTTGGATGGAATGATCACACTTGCACCACTCCGATGGTGTACAAAATCATGACCCCCCCCAAAGTTTAACATGGAACCTGAAAATGATGGTTTCCAATAGGAATCCCCTTTTCCAGGGGTCTAATTTTCAGGTGAACCCTGTTAAACTTCAGGGGTGTACATACTATTTGGATTGGATGTCTCCTAGTGTTTTTCCTGGGAAAAAGGCCTTATCATCCGGAAATCCCGAAAGGAAGAAGTCCTTAAAGATTGGATCCTTTTTCATATTTGGAATGATCATGATGAATCCTCCAAATCGCCATGGTGACACTGTTGATGGAAGAAATCCTGTACCACCTGGATGTATGTTCCCCTTAAATGCGGGGCGGGGGGTTGCTATAGCTGCTATACATCATCGTTATTGAACCGTTATTGGTGCCTTCAAATGAGGGATTTCAAGTGATGTGTTTGTTTTTGGGACGCATTTCATCGCAAAGCCTGAATTTCTTGGGGGCAATTTTTTCTGCCATTTTTGGAATCATCCCTTTTTGAGAAACTAGGCGAGAAAAATCATTATGGTGTGTTTCCTTGGTTCAACAAAAACAGCCAAACCGTAGTCCCTAGAAAAGATGTTGAAAAGGTGGTTGATAGACTTAGCATGTTTTTGGAGAGTCCCGTTTTTTGTCGAATCATTGATGATTTGCTGGGAAGATATGGGCCTTTTCAAACCTTGCCACGCTTTTGAGATCTTTTTTGGACATTGTGATGCGAAAAGTGCTGGGAACAGCATTCATGAAATAGACTGGGGTAATTTCATTCACATAATTCCTACCCATATCCAAGGGAGGATCAAACATTGCCAAACTCTATGCCCAATTTCACATGATTTGCCACCAAAAAATCCTGCAGTGTTTTTTGAAGAGAATTTCATCGGCCATCGATTTCAGGACACTACGCAAGCAGAATGCTGGGCATCTCAGAATTTTCCAAATTTGGATATGACATCACTCAAGACCATCACCTCATCCTTCTGATACATTTTTTGAGCAAAGGGTAGCTGGGGATTTCAAGAAGCGGGTTCATTTAACAACTGCTATCCCTTAAAGGCTTTCTTCCATCCTTATGTCTGGAGAAAGTTGTTGGACTAAAACATCCAAAACTGGACCCAACAAACATGAATAAAATGATGGATGCTCCACACCCCGGCAAGGGTGGCTTGAAAAGGGGGGGAAGAGGGAATGATTCTTGTTCATTTTTTTCAAAACCAAAACACAGTCGTGCAATCCATGTAGGTTTCGTTGAAAATTAGCCCGGGAGTTTGGGTTATTGCAGGCGGTGCGTAGTGAGCAGATGGGTGGCCTTTACTCAGTAGCCTTCTCCAAAACGGTGCGCCCCAAAGGGCGGGGGAAACTCTGGTGACTTGGAAATGCTTGCGGAGATGGAATCATTGGAAAGAGTTGTTAAATGAAGAAGGAGATGAAATTGAATACGGTGATGATGATGATGATGATGATGATGATGATGATGATGATGATGATGATGATGATGATGATGATGATGATGATGATGATGATGATAGTGACATTTCCAACCCAAAGTAGTTGTAGGGTACTTCCACAACATTGGCGTTTCCATCACCCAGCCGCGGTATCTATATAGTGTATATATATATATATATTTATGCGTACCCAGAAACAACTGGCACTTGGTTGGTTTTCCACATCATTCTTCAGGAAGTCATGCTGTTAAACTTGTAACTTGTAAGGGTGGCATCGCAAAAAAGGCCCAGAAAGCCACATTAGGACTCCATGGATTTGTGCCAATCCCGACGAGGCCAATGTGATCATCAATTTTCATAAATTTTCAATTAATAGCCTTTTTTTTTTAAAAGTCACCTTTGATCATTTGGGTTTTCATATGGGGGTTATACATACCTTTTTTTTTGTTGGTGAATTATAGCAAGCCATTATAAAAAACCCTATGAACCAAACGTCGTTTTTGATGGGTCCCAAACGGCCCCCATCGTTTTGTTCGGGTTTTGTTCCGCGCCTCCACGAAAACAAACGGCCAAACATCTGAGGTTTGGAAGCTTGCTTTTCCAAAGTGTCATTTTAAGGGTGATGTTCCTGAAAACACTTGGCCAAACATTGGTATGCAAAAACTCTATTTGGGGGTTTGAGATTCCAAATTTCCTTTTTTTTCTTTTTCCTCCAAGGTCACCTTAAGACTTTTTGTTGGGATGTGTTTTTTTTTGACAAAAAAAAGCCAGGCTCCGGAAATTTTGGGATGCACTTCAGTGGACAAGTGCGGCTTCTTAGGGATTGAGATGGGGGTCCATGTTAGAAAACGATGGGGGTTATTAAACGATAAGCGTTTCTACTCTAGTAAAAAGTAAGGTTATATAAAATGATTTCGATGGGGAGAAACATTAACTAAACATGAATTCATGGTTGGTTCATGTTGGATGCACTCCTCCGCATCGCATGTGTCAAGTGACATGAAGATTCCATGTCCATAAATAGAATTACTCACCAGAAAACCAACGGTTGGCTTTACTTATAGCAAAAAAAGGGGCACCACCAATTACCATGTCCAACTTTTTATGTGGGTTCTGCAAAATAAAGGTATATAGACCTAAATTAAGATCAACATTTTTTTTTAAAACCACAATCATCAACTGCTACTGCCTTGAACCACCAAGGCATTGAACAAATACCACCCACCCAATGACACCCCTTTGGATCTGCTGGGAGGAGTTGCATGAGCCCCATATGATGCTGTATTTTTGGTGTTTTTTCGGATGTTTTTTTTTCTCCAAGAGGAGACATGCTAAAAGGGATAACCAGCTGCAAACGTAGTTTTTTTCATGAGTCAGTCTATGTTTTTTTTTTTTCCGAAAAAAAGACACATCTTTAAAGAAGTTGGAATCTTTGAAGTAGAAATCCAGCCTGCCGAAAATGTTTTTTTTACTGATCCTGGAAGCTGAGTTTCTCCAAGGCATGTATACCTGTGGAACCATGTGACAGGCTGGAATCTGATCGGGTGGATGGTGATTTCCGATTCTGATTAATACTTGGTGTTTCCGCAGCTTGAGTAGTACAGAAATCATGGAAAACTCCTGGTTTGTGTAAAGTCACAAGAACTGGGAGTTTTGCAGGATAGCTATCATCATATCGTTTGCAACCTTGCAAGGGGTGTAAATAAGTACCAGTTTATAGGGGGGAGGTACTGGAGCCCGATTCATTTCATTTGAGGTGAACCAAGTTGGTAAGCTCCACAAACTGAATCCCAAAACGTCTCGACGTCTAAAGATTGGCAGTTTTTCTTTGTTTGGTTTTGTGGGTGGGTGTTTTTTTTCTTGAAGACTAATCCTCTCCAATCAATTTTTGAAACTCAGATCAGTTTTTGATTATAACCAACGCATTGATCCGCTTTGAAACACCAGAATTGGACAAGATTTGACACATTCATCAAAAATGGAGTGTTCTCCGTTCTCCTTTTGTTTTTAACACAGCTTCTGATCTTTTTTAGCCAAATTAGAAAATCAACCCAACAAAAACCTCAGCCCACCCCCCCATACCCACCCAACAAAATTCGGGACCCAACAAGAAAATCACACCCAAAACAACCACCGGTTTTTTCACTTGAGCCACGAAAAGAAGCCTCTTACTTTCCATCTGGTTTCTTTAATGAATTCTAAACAACCAGTTTTTCTTCATAGATGTTTGGTGATTTGATTTCAAGTAAAGGTTTGGTTCATCATCCAATTGAAACCAACCATTAACATATGGTTGTTTAGAGTATCAGGCACATCGGTTTGGGTAGGATTTCATCCACCAAGGACAGCAAATCTCCAAGCTTGGTGGAGAAAAGGGCCATCAGGTGGGAGTTTTTTTCTTTTCCAAAGATTTTGGGAGAGTCAAACCAAAATGGGTGGGAACTTGTTTTTTTTTTTTCTCAACTTGCAGTACTTAGTACTTGTTGTTTACTTGGGAAAATTTCAGACCAGTTGGTGGGTATCATCATCATCATCATCATCATCATCATCATCATCATCATCATCATCATCATCATCATCATCATCAAGAGGTACTCATTTTGTGAAAGAACATTTTTTAAGTGTCAACACCTCTAGAAACAGTGGTTTTGGGTGTCTATGGTGGTTGTTATTCCTTGGTTCTCTTGTGATGATTAGATTCCCATCCCCTCTCATCGCTTGCGGGGAAACGGCTTCAGCAGGACGAAGTGAACGGCATAGACTTTCATGCAGGACAACAGGCATGGGGGATGCCATGTAGTGGGTGTTTAGAGAGTACCCAAGAGCTAGCAGTTGTTTCCTTTATATTCTCCCATATTGCTGTATCATATAACCCATATATTTAAATTATAATTATATAATTATATATATATATAATATATATATATATATTTGAATATAGACATTTGGTACAGGTTGGTATGCAGCACAAATGATTCTACAAAAACTACTCTCCCAGTGTCTCCTGTGTCTCCTCCTGGATGCATGATCTTTGGGTGTCGGCTTTGATGCACCGGGGTGTCTTTTTGACGCCAATTTTTCCTCAGTAGAAAATCTTGGATGGTACATGTGGTCAAACAGATGTATATAGATATGCATGAATTAAACAATATGTTATATAAAAGTCAAGATTTATGGCACCTAACCCACCCTGTATAT
>DF245139.1:7934-20700 GCA_000507305.1 Breviolum minutum Mf 1.05b.01 | reverse complement strand
GGAAAAGCTAGACAATACAAAGCCTGTAGAGAAAACACCAGAAGAAGAGAAAGAAAGAATAGACAAAATTTTTCAGAAGAAGCAACTAGGAAGACCTGTGGGCGACTTTGATAGTAAAAGGTTACAATACCTGAAGATGTTGAATGAAAACAAAATCAAGCAACCTAAAACTACTACACTAGAATACTATGGTATTAACAAAGATGGTGATAAGTATGTTCTTTATACTTAGTATTTTTCACAAAATTTTCTATAAAACTATTTTGCGAAAACTACTGCGCAGGACGACCCTTATACAATACATAGGAGCGCGAGGGTTTAGCTGGGACATGGTCTTCTCATAGGATTAGGTTTTTGGGGTTTTGGGGGTTCCTAGGGTTTCTGGGGTTAGGGTTTTAGTTTTTTTTTCCACTCACCCATTTCATCATTATTCAGCCCCTTTGCACCGGCAATGTGTGAAATTTTCTTCATCATCATCATCAACTTCAACATCATCATCGTGCGCCATCCCAGTGAGGGTATTGAAGTCAATGAGTTGCAGATTGTTTTTGCAATTGTTTTGCATATTGTGAGGTTTTGAAGATGTGTTTTTGGAAAGCTGTCTTGATGAAAGATTTTGAGAATAAACCTTGCGACTGCTGATAGTTATTTTCTCAAATTTCGGGTTAGTCATCCCATTTCACAAGTGCTCTTTCTGTGCATTGCTTCTTCATCCCGTGCAATGCTATTCTTGGTGAAAATGCCTAATGGAGTTGTGGTGGAGGAACGCGGTATGCAGGCTCACTCATTCGTGTCCAAGGATTGTTGAGCCGTGCAATCTCTACATCACCTCCAAGGATTGAAGCCCTTACCAACTTGACCTCCAATGAGCTTGTGAAGTTTCCACATCAAATGAATTTGAAGATTGCCAACGCAACTCGTGGTGGTAAGACAAGTCTGGCGCAGTTCATTCATGACCACTGGGACACTTACATCAGCAAACTTTTTGAGATTGATTGCATCAAAAACCCGTACACTGAAAGGGATGCTGGTAAGTGCTTTTTTGTGGAAAATGGCTTTGGGACATTTCCCATCATCGTCAGGGGTGGGCAGGTTTTTCACATCAGTTTCCTGAATGACTACCGAAAGGAACTTGATGAAGCTATGTTGAAGACCCTGACCGTTCCAGAGTTGCAGTGTTGCCTTCGCGGGGTTTTCATCAACTATACTCTTGTCAAGAAAAAGGACATCTTGATGGAGAAGATTGTGGAGTGCTATGGGCTTATCACAGAAGCCAATAGCAAACAGCTTCACCACGAGGAGGCTGATGAAAATCCAGAAGTGGTCGAGGAAAGTGAGAGTGAAAGCAATGAGGAGACCGAGAGTGAGAGTGAGGGGGGCACTTCAACATATGAAGCTTTCACTGTTGAAACCCAGAAGGTGTATGTGAATGTCATTGGCTTTACGGACAGGTTTGAGTTTGACAACAACCCCAAAATGATGACCATTGCCGACTTCAAGGAGCTCATTGTTGAAAAGAACGGCCGTGATTTTGACGAGCCCATCACTGTGAAGGATTTCTATTTGCGCATTGATGGGAAGATTGCTGATGACTACCGCCGTGTTCAGGAATATGTGGAGGGAGGGAGAACCACCTTTGACTTGTTGCCAAGGGTGAGGGGTGGTGGTGGTCTTGGCAAAAAGCGTCGTGTGGTGGTGTCAGAGCTTCAGGTGAAAGATGAAGACAACCATCATATCAAGAGCCTTTTTGAGATGAAGACCTTCAATGAGCGCGACTTCATCAACAAGATGAGCGGTGAAGAAATGCTGGATTACTTGAAATGCCTTGAGAGTGTCCAGAGCAAGCCCAACCAAATCAAGGCCACTATGGACAAGATTGCCAACTATGCCACCGTCAAGGCTGAAGAGTTGAAAAGTTGAACTTTTACACTCAAAAGTTGAACTTTTAGACAGAAAAGTTGGCTTTGAAATATCCATTTTTTATTGGGAAATACGACTTTTCTTTACAAAAGTTGAACTTTTAGACTGAAAAGTTGGGGTAATAAATGAACACCTTTTGACAGGCAGAGAGCATCAACTTGAGCTTGCGTGTGGATGCCGTGGAAGAGTATCTTTTGGAAGTCATTGCTACTTCCTTTGAGGGCTACAAGAAGGGTGAGTGGATTACCATTGTCCGCAACAAGTTGAAGGACAAGATGGAAGCCGAAGACATCACCAAGAAGCTTTCTGGTTTGTCTGTCAAGTGATAGACTGATGGATTTGAACCATCTTTTTTGCTGAAACATTTCACAGTTCAGTTTGACGGTGCAGGTTAGACTGTGGATTGTAAGGCAATGTGGCGACAGCTTGATTTGCAAAAGCAGTCCAAAAAAAAAAATGCAACCAAAGAGTGTGTTGATGGCTCTTACCACATCCTTTATTTTTACCCAGCTCTTGTTGAGCCATCTGTGCATCAGGTATTTCATCTCATACATCATCATTTTAAAGCCCAAATACATTCTCTTTCTCAACAAGTCCATCACAGCAAGGCGAGGCAAATGGCGATGGGGTGGTGGTTTTATTATCTCACTACCTAAATATACCAATATGCCATATACTCTACTACATACATTACCTTATATATTACTTACTATTATATAAGGTAATAGATTTTTTCTGTTCTGTTTTTTGGGGTGCTGTTTGTTTTGTTTTGTGTATATGCTTGTGAGTATTGCTTGTATGTATGTGTCTGTTTTGTTTTATGTATATGCTTGTATGTATGCTTGTATGCTGGGTGTGTGAGGGCGCGGGGTCTTTTGCTGGGGCCTGGTCTTCTCTAGCTATAATATATACAAATGATCAATTTGAAAGGCAAGTTGCGAAGGGATGCAGTCAAACTGGAAATGATCTGGGCGATAAGCCTGCTCAAATTGGTGTAGGTTGGGCGTTCAATGTCCAAATTCCTGCGGCAAATAGCGTAGAGAGCCTCGTTATCGTACATGATGGTCACATCAGTGTGCTCCAGCAAAGAATGCACGCACGACACCTGAGTTGTTTATGGTTGACCTTAACAACACATACAGTAGTTTGCTTGGGTTGTCAAAAAATTGATATTTTCCCCACAAAACACCTGCAAAAACAGATTCATTCATTGTTCATTGCCCATCAAAAAAATGTGTTGTAGGGTTCCACAACGGCGGCAGCGACTTGTGGGCAGCATCAAGCAACCAAGGCTGGATCCAGTACCACCACCGCAGGCATTGTATACGCAAAAACCCTGCAAACCTGCATCATTTAACACAGCGGGTTGAACTAGGGTGAAATGTTATTTCAAAAGAAGATAAGCCGATTGCAAAGAGTCGTTGCACCTCAGGTTTTAGTCAGCACCAGGACATAAATGAAATAATGAATGTGCTGCCACCAAAAACCAATTGTCGTCCAGCGTAAACATGCGGCCTGTGCAAGTATCAGCAAGTTGAAGACGATGTAGATGAACGACAGAGTGCCATCATCGAAATGATGCCCTGGCCGCTCGAGAATCAGAATTATATGGCCATGAGGTGGGATCGGTACCGTAGATGCACTACCGCCCACCCTTTTCTTTCCCAAAAAAATTGTCAAAAAGTCTCAAGAATTCAGTTTCCCCCAACCGCCCAAACAACATTCATGGATAAATGTGTTCATCCGAACATGTTCGACGGAACAATTGGGACCTTGGAGTCTTGCCTCTAAGACTGGCTGCTGGTCCTGAAATGTCACATGGTCGGGCATCCCCGGTTACGTTTTGTTTAAAAAACCATGACGTTGTGTATTTCAAGTGACTCAGGGGATGCACTTTGTACAAGCATAAGAAAGACGTTGGATTGAAAAAAATGATTTGAGACTCATTTACAGTTTAAAAAAGAAATAGCTAGAATAATAATTACAAATAATAATCATCATCATCATCAATAACAATAATAATCATATAACTAAGGGTCCGGATTTCATCCACAAAAAAAACAGCAAATAACTTCACCAAGGGTTTTTTGGTCACTGCATTGTATTTATTCTTGCCACTCTTCATCTGGGCGAACAGCACTTCAATTGCGAAGGGATCAACCGGTACACCTACTCACCTCTGAAGGGAGCACATCTAAAATTCACTCAATTCAAACGAATATTGTATGCAATGTGAGCGTAATCAACAAGAAGCCATGAACAATTCATCCAAAGCATGCTTCAAAACGAATTGATTTACCAAAATAAGCATGTATTTGGAACATGTTAGAATACTGACTACTGAGACTGAAAGTGAGGAAATCTCTCTTCCCTCTGGTATCTTGTCTTTCACTTTCGAGCCATCTGAAAAAAAAAAACAGCGGCCAAGTTAACTTCACCCACAAGTTGTGAGCCTGTCATCTATGTCTGCATCTTTAGCAATGGAATATGCCCTGTGTTGTAACATACTACTATCCCCTTACTGCAATCAATCAGTCAGAGATGTTTTGGCTCATTTGATCTGATTTGAACATCAGAGTTCTTATTTTCCTCCTCTCGGGTTAGGTGCAGCGTTGTTGGGGCAAACATACCACCCTTCAGAACAAATATCTGCTTTTTCAAGTGAATACACCCCTCCGTCCTCTCTCTTCTTTGCCTCCTCTTCCAGTTGATTCCATGCTGCACCCTGGTTTTCACGTGCCCACCCCAAAGTTGAGTGGAAAAAAAAATGGATGACTTTCCCACCGACTCGGGATCTCCGGATTTTCAGGGGGATTTTGGATTTTTTTCAGGTGAACCCAGCCGTGGTGCTTCATCAAATCGACGGGGCATCCCTTTTCCAAAGGGGTCACCCAAGTTGAACACTCCAAACAGCTAGTCGCCGGTAAAGGAAAATAGGGTTTGGATGATATACCATTCCTCTAGTTGGATATGTTCAATGGGAAAACATCCTGTTAAACTTGTTAAACTACCAGTTCCTCTAGTGACTCGATATGCCATTGCACAATAGATTTTTTGTTCCATTTCTGTTTTTTTCGCGTCAAAAAAAGTCACCCCCTGGATGGTTGGGAGCCAAGAAATCTCTGTCAAACAAAAACCCAGGGTTTTCGGGAAAAAAACATGACAAAACAGATGCTTGTTCTGGCAGAACAGGAGCAAAGAAGAATTCAAAGGTGCTACAACCACACCAAACATCCACGGCCTTTCGTGCACTTACAGTGGAACTGGCTGGGGCTTTTCCAAGAGAGACTAAGCCTTGGCAAACAAACAAACAGAAAAAACGGAACCCCCCTCATCTTTCCTATTCAAATGTCTTCCAAACAAAAGATCAAAGATGATAAAAACACACAAATGATATAGACACTTGGGTAGTCTTTTAAAACAAAAGTCTAGATTCTCAAGGTACAGACGGACAGTTGGAATTCATTCGAAAATAACACAGCTGCATGAAATTCGCCAATCATCTTCAGAACTTTGCACATCTGGAGTTCACAAACTGCAAAAGATTCTAAGAAGAACATTCGCTTAGATGCTGCTTTCACTAACAAGCTGAAAACGTATTACACAGATTTACATATTATGAAATCTACCCCAAATCAAATCTTCAAAGGCATGGATCTTTCAGAAGCTTCAAAAACAAAACTTTATGAGTAGATTACTTTTCCAGCACCGGAAAAATGACCAACAAAAAATGACAAAAAAAAAAAACTTCACCAAAAAACCGCCAGCCGAAAAATAAAAATTAAAAAAACAACTGGCCCAGTTGAATTCAAAAATCGTGACCTTTTTAGCCAACAACTATTTGGAGGTCACGACTTTTCCAACCTTTGAGTTCGGGGTCCAAACCTTTGGGTTTTGCCACCGGCTTGACGACCCCACCAGAGCGTACCTCGCGCCATGAGAGAAGCTGAGAACAAGGAAAGTTCCAAAAGGCTGAAAATACTGTTGATGGAAGAAATCTGGCTAACCACCTGGGATGTTTTTGAAACCCTGGTAAATAATGGGGATATTTACCATATCAACTGATGCAAGGATTGCTGAACCATCAACAGTATTCGCCAGTTGCACACGCATCATGAAAATCTCATTCTCCAGTAGTTTTCCATTTTTCTGAAAAAAATGAAGGTCATTTTTTGCCCACTGGTTCTTTCCAGAGTCAGGTAAGCGCCCCAGAATTTCTGCCAGGAGTTCACATGCATCTGGATGAATGATGAACATGTCACCGCTTTGCTACTCTTTTGCGGCGCAAAAAACAAAAATCGCTATGGAAGTTGGTGGGGCCCCGGGTTTTCCCCTTCCCAAGGATCGCACGGCAGGCCCATAGT
Organism: Breviolum minutum Mf 1.05b.01; assembly: GCA_000507305.1. Classification (NCBI taxonomy): domain Eukaryota; class Dinophyceae; order Suessiales; family Symbiodiniaceae; genus Breviolum; species Breviolum minutum. The sequence continues at coordinate 14,416 of DF245139.1, read as the reverse complement.
TTGCCTCGTTGGGAAATGGCATTTTGTTGGTGTCACAATTCGAGACATTTGACACGGTGCATGTTTCCAAAAAAAAATGTATGAATGACAACTCGATCCTTTTGAAAATTGGTAAGCCTTTTTTTTTCAACAGATGCAAAAAAACTCGCAGTTGCCACAACCACCGGAACCACCACGGAACTTCCTCCCGGAGGTGCCTTTGCGCTCTCTTTCGGAGCACCCAGGAGAGTGTTGAGGTTGCTGCGAGTCGCGGGTCGAAAACCCCAAGCGACACGGATGAAACAAACGGCAACACAAACGGGAAGTCACTGCAGCTATCATAGACCACAACTTTTCTGACCCTACAACAAACAAAGCAAGAGCAAGATCCGCAAATCCTTCCAAAAACCTCGGGGGCCTGTTGGCAAACTTCTTGCGACCACTTGCGGCCATCCACTAGCCGCCCACGCCGCCTCAACCAACTCCAGGCTGTTCAAGGATTTCTATGGTTTGAGATGTTCTTGGAACATGAGTTCAACCAGAAACGGAAGCCAGTCCAGTACTGACTTTGGTTTTTTGACTGAGATCCCCCACCCCGGATACCTCCCTGGTTGTTGTTTGACAAGGGCAGCGACCAAAAATGAAACGCCAACACCCTGGGTTTACCTGTGTTGCCATGTGACAATCTGTACAATTTACATGGTTTGTCATGGGAATCTAGCTGCGCTTGCTCCTTTTTGCGTCCCTTTTTGTTGATCCTACGTGCTATATAGATTGTTACAATCACTTTGAACCACATTTTTTGGAAGCGATGTTTTCTTGATACATTACTTTTTCATGTTCTCTCCGTGGCTATGGGCCAAAAAATCGGATCTGCACTCAAAATTCTGCAATCATCCCACGATGCACACCCAACATTATCGTCACCACCAGGATGACATGAAACATTCTTAAGCTCAGGAAGCCCAACGAGAAAAACCTTTATTTGCTATACAGCATCCTGACTGCGGGGTTCGGAAACCAAAAAAAAACGCAACCAATCTGCTGTCGGCGCAACCGGCGCCACAACAGTCCACCAAATCGTCACAAGAATCAAGAATTTACTTACCATTTAAAAGAAGAAACGCGCCCTTGCAAAAATAGATGAAGAACGGAATAATCAATGACACGACAAATCTCCAAAAACAGTATTGAATTGATTGGAAACGTAGAATCAATGAATGATTTCCTTTTATCTACTACTTGCAAGCTAAGTAACACACAAATTTTTTCAACCCTTCTTTGCAGTTCGGAGGATCTGGTAAATGTTGTTGATTAGTGCCATGGATCTGATTCATTCAAAAAGTTTGGACCCTTGGTCCAACTTTTTTTTCACCCCAGGTTTTTGGCAAGAATTATGACCAGCAAGTTTGCCCCTGAAAATATATACCGGGCCCCAAAAGGAGAGGCGAAAGTCTTCCAACCTCCCATCATTTTTCAGGGGCAAACTCGCTGTTAAACTTCGGGGCCGGGTATTACTGAGATTACTGAGTGGTAAAGCAAAAACTATTGGTACTACTCCATTCCATGTTGGGAGCCAAACCCAAGTTGTTTTTTGTACGGATGAAAATGGTTCCTGGACAAATGATCAAACTTCTCCAGAAACAGGCATCTGAAAAACACCCCCCAACCGAATTCTAATGATTCGATCGTATTTCGCAAAGAAGACTCTCTGGGCCAACACTTCTTTTTTGCGATTCGCATGCCTTTGCATCTCCCTTTGGAGCTTAACAGTCGAAGTTTCTTTCATCTTTATCGAACTGAGCCGCTTTTCTACAGTAGATGTGCCCCCTTCAGGGCCTGAAAACGTTCCCAAGCCCGGCCGGAATCCGCCGAAAACAGGTCACTACTTTCTGCTGTTTCGAGTACCTGCAAAGAAAGAACGTGGGACAAATGCTATGGAAGTGTGCGCCTTGCTCTGTTCACTGCAAGCCTGACTAAGAAATGTGTAGTGTGAAACTGTGCACTCGGTAAATGGCAACGTCTTCACAATGAGACAAGTGTCCAAGATCGATATGAATTCAAGCAAAAGCAACTCCTATACTTCTGAAGTCTGGTAGGACCCGCCCCCGAAGGCACCCCATCAATGCACAGGTCTTGATGGTAACATCGTGGCGCCTGTGCTGGGTGCCGCAGTGTAGAAAGTCACTTATTCATGGAGTGTTGGTTTGTTTGTGAGTAGCAAGTTGCTAGCTGTAGCGAAGGCTCATCAAGTGCCAAACATGTTAGAACTCATAGACGAGTAGACACTTTGCAGGATCTTCTTAAAAAATTGATGTGGCTGCTCTCAACAAACTGTTGACGTTTTTGATCGGTGGTACCAGGCGAGAGTCACCCTTACCATATCCAAAAATGATAATCTTTGGTATCTTGGCCATGGCTTTGCAGGGCCTGTCCACAGCATTGATGTCTTGAAGAGTGACGATGGGATCCATCAGCGGGCCACCGTGAATCACAAAGATCTGGCGCATGGAAAGAGAAGGTTCCAACTGCAGCTGATCCCACCAAAAAGACCTTCAAATAATCAAACTTTGGCGCCATTGGCCCACAGTGAGTCGTCTCTCATACAAAATGAGACTTGCTTGGTGAAGTAGAATCAAAAGTCCTGACTACTCTTGACCGCATCTGCTGCAAAGATTGGATTTACATTACTAAAGGGGCTCATAGCTGATACCAAATACTGCTTTCATTCATTGATTTCGGACTCATACTGCATACCTCAAAAGGATAGGTCACACTGTCGTGACAGCGACTGAAGTCTTTTATGGGGCCCTGGGGGCCCTGGGCCTTGAGCATATCACATCTATAATCGAAGTACGTCAAAATGAGTTGTGCACAAGTCGAGCTAGACTTATAGCTCATTCCCCTCCTTAGATCTTGTTCCTATCTTTCACTGTGTCCCACTGGCACAACTCAGTTTTGCTTTTTGATACAACCATTGAAAATTCACCACGCCATTCCATTATAGATGACCAAATACAGAAATGTATGCCAGTCACTCCTTGAATCTCCACCTCATCAAGCAGTATCGAAACGTCCCCCCCAAGCTGAAAGTCTACTAGTGAATATGCCTTCGATCAAGTACTACAAAGTGGGAACATACACAAATGATCACAAATGTATGTCTAGCGGTTTTCAAATTTCCAGCTACCATGATTTTGAGGCAACACAAATAAAATATCAAGTGTGGTGTGCCGCCAATGAAGCATGATCTCTCTGTGGTATTAGGTTACATCCGCTCCTTACTCAAGCCAGCACCCAAAACTCCACACGCCTCACTGGCAAACTCTGGCATGCTAGAGGCACTATGACATTGCTTCCGCTTTCTGCGCCCCCTCCGTTTGAAGCGGCTTCTGACACCTCAGCAACGCAAATGTGACGTGGAACAAGGCGAGGAAACCACACTGACTTAGGTAGAAATCTGTTTTGCTTGGGCTTACAAACAAATCAGCTAGCTTGCTACATGTGGGTCATCAGCACGGAAAAAATAACTTCTGGAAGTCCAGTTGACTACGAAAAGAAATAGTCTCCCACATTGAACGATTCAAACGACCCTACAAGAACGAACAGGGATGATTGTTCTGGTGAACCTTTCAGTTTCAAGGGCCGCACCAACCAAACAGCCTACAATCACAATGACAATTCCAGATGAGTCACATTGAAGTATTTTCCGGCGCTGGCTTCTGCTCTTTCACTGGCACACACACCTTGTCTCTGGCGGAAATGTTTAGGCTGGTTTGTGGGCACTGCGGCACAGCTGCTCCTCATCCGAAGAGACCACTGCACTCATTTCCTTCAGCTTGCAGGTGATCCTTGATCCTTGTCCAGCTACCAGGAACCTTCACAAAGAAATGAAATCCCGCCGTCGAACTCTGCAAAATCTTGTATCTTTGAAGGGACAGCTATTTGTCAACAGATCAAAGCTGAATCACACGGGACCGCTGCACACCGGTCAAATCTTCCAATTAGAGGTCAAATCCTACCTGCGGTTGACTGGATGCGATGTGTGAAAATGATGCGTGGTGACAATAGTGGAGACAGCAGCTCTTTTGCTGCAAAGCTGTCTCCATGATCCACAGGTGGTGGTAAACCGTAGAAGACCTGCTCTCAGGAACATCAAGCTACTGGTAGGGAGTGAAGGTTCAGATTTCTCAATCTAAACAAGCATATAAGCAAATCTCTTCTTGGCACCTGCAGTAATCACATTTTGCGAACATGGGCAGCTGAAAGGCTGGCAGCCCCACTTCCAACCCACCGTGGTTAAAAGCTCAATCTCCAAAAAAAATCATTGCTTTGCAGTGGTCACATGGAACCATCGGAGATGGGAATATTTCTCAACAAGTCCTGGAGACCACAACTCTGTCTGTGAACAAACCCTCTGCTTCTCTGCACGAGACAGGTTTTTTTTTGCAGCTGCAACGAAGGGATGGGCATGATGCAAGCATAATGCAAGCATAATGCAGAGGTGCTTGGAATTCCTTCAGCGAACATGGCCAGCTGAAAGGCTGACAGCCCCACTTCCAACCCACTGTGGCTACAATCTCGACGCATTTTCATAGTCGACATGGCAAATGGTAAAAAACACATTCCAATATATTCCGTAAGAAGCCCTGGAGACCACAACTCCGTGACCAGACCTATTATGCCTTTCTGCATGAGAGACAAATCCAGAATCTTCGGCAAAGGCATGGGATCTTGTAAAAGCACAATGCAAGCATGATGCAGAGCCGGTGGAATGCACTGCGGCTCTCAGGAACCTGCTTCTGGAGGGAGTGGATGCTTGGAAATCCACGGCAGGAATAGATTCCTTAGACATCCTTAGACAAACATGTCGAACAAATCTCCATTCGGCAATGCGTCACATTTTGCGAACATGGGCAGCTGAAAGGCTGGCAGCCCCACTTCCAACCCACTGTTGCTAAAAGCTCAATCTCGACAAGTGTTGGTTGGTTATGGTTGGTTTGCAGCAGTCTCATGGCACAACTGAGAGCACAATCACTGCATTGCAACAAATCTTGGAGACCACAACTCCATGACCAAACCCTCTGCATCTCTGCATGAGACAGGTCTTTTGCTGTAGCTGCAACGAAGGGATGGGCATGATGCAACCATAATGCAGAGCATAGTGTCACTCTCAGAAACCTGAAGCTTCTGGTAGGGAGTGGATGCTTGGAAATCCAAAAAGTAATGGTGGCAGGAATGGATTCCTTTTTCGGCAGAGCGTCCCATTTTGCGAACGTGGGCAGCTGAAAGGCTGACAACCCCACTTCCAACCCACTGTGGCTACAATCTCGACGCATTTTCATAGTCGACATGGCAAATGGTAAAAAACACATTCCAATATATTCCGCAAGAAGCCCTGGAGACCACAACTCCGTGACCAGACCTATTATGCTTTTCTGCATGAGAGACAAANCAGCTAAAGGCTGACAGCCCCACTTCCAACCCACTGTGGCTAAAAGCTCAATCACAAACATTGGTTTGCAGCAGTCACATAGAACAACTGAGAGCACAATCACTGCATTGTAACAAATCTTGGAGACCACAACTCTGTGACCAATTTCTCTGCCTCTCTGCATGAGACAGGTTTTTTCGTGCAGCTGCAACAAAGAGCTGGGCATGATGCAAGCTTAAAGCAGAGCGGCTGGAACGTACTGCCGCTCTCAGGAACCTGTTTCTGGCAGGGAGTGGATGCTTGCAATTCCAAAAAGGAATAGCGGGAATGGATTCCGTAAACAAACATGTCGCATCAATCTCTTTTCGGGAGTGAGTCCACATGTTTCAAGCATGAGCAGCTGAAAGGCTGACAGCCACACTTCCAACCTACTGTTGCGCTGCTAAAAGCTCAATCTCAACACTTGTTCGTTGGTTTGCAGCAGTCACATAGCGCAACTGAGAGCAGAATCACTGTTCTGTAACAGATCTTGGAGAAAACAACTCCGCGACCAAACCCTCTGCTTCTCTGCATGAGACTGGTTTCTTTCTGCAGCTGCAACGAAAGCATGGGCAAATGCAGGGCTGGTGGAGGGTACTGCAGCTCTCAGGAACCTGCTTCTGGCAGAGAGTGGATGCTTGGAATTCCCAAAAGTAATGGCAGGAATGGATTCCTTAAACAAACATGTCGCACAAATCTCTTTTCGGGAGTGAGTCATATGTTCCAAGCACGGGCAGCTGAAAGGCTGACAGCCCCACTTCCAACCCACTGTTGCTAAATGCTCAATCTCGACAATTGTTCGTTGGTTTGAAGCAGTCAAATAGCACGACTGAGAGCACAATCACTGTATTGTGACAAATCTTGGAGACCACAACTCCGTGACCAAAACCTCTACCTCTCTGCATGAGAGTGGTTTTTTCCGCAGCTGCAACAAAGGGATGGGCATGATGCAACCATAGTGCAGAGCTGGTGGAACGCACTGCGGCTCTCAGGAACCTGAAGCTTCTGGTAGGGAGTGGATGCTTGGAAT